>MNPL01002752.1:0-14710 GCA_002081605.1 Tropilaelaps mercedesae
TATATATATATATATATATATATATATATACAAATGTTAAAAATCAACGAAAATGTATTAAACAAAACGTTATATTGTCTTTTTGTTAAGTGCGTATGGATGTTTTTAGAGAGGAGCACCAGCAGCTCTTTTAGCAAAAGTCGCAGACATCAGTTCAGTATCCCAAGACTATAACGGCCAGCCCAATTACGGAATCCCAAAATAGTTCAAGAAATCAGATAACGTCAAAAGCGATTACAATAGAGGTAGACAATGAGCACTGACTCACCCAGTCGTCAGTGAGTACGGAAGTGCTACAAATTGTACCGATTCGCAACAGGCTCGGAGATCCACCCGTATTAAAGCATAATTTCACTTTGAAGTTTTATAAGTATTTTTTGCACAGCTATATAAAGCTACGCGATATAGATAAGCGGTCGGAAAATTTTAGGCCGAAATGTAACACCCGGGAATGACAAACCTGTGTAACGCTTTGCTGGATTGAGAACGAAAAAACAACCGCTCTCAGCTATCAGCGCGGACGTTGGTTTTAGATGAAGTTTACATACATCCCGTCTTTCTAAAAACTAAGGCTAAAAGTGTTCTGTTCTGGAAAGGATCACACCTTTTCCGCCATCATTCGGAGCATTAAGGACAGTCGCGCAAAGGATATGGCAATGCCTAATGGGGACATGTGATCTACGCAGTGACGCTTTAAACGGGAAAACACAGGAAGATTTTTCATATGGATTAACAGTTTTCATCGGCTGGTGACACGTCACTGCCTACCACCGAAAGCGACGGATGACAATCAATGAATAAGCCACTTTCGACGAAAATGCTCAAGTTAATAAAAACCATTGGCGAAACTCGTGTTCTATTATAGTATCTCGATACACAATATTGCGATGAGTGGTTTTATTTAGTATTGATACGTCTGTAATACGGCTTTCCGCATTCCTTCAGTCAATTGGGTTTCATAATTGTTAATGTGCAACGAAAGGGTCGAATACACGAGTTTTTTCCAGATACAAATGTCACGCGAATACTCCAGGCCATCCCACTTGACTGCATTGAATGTCTGCTAGGTAATAACTAGGTGTTAAGAACTTTTATTTTTATTGTGCTGTTTTTCTCGGTACGTTTTTATATACATCCGGAATATTCGTCACTGTTTTCAAATAATGGATTCGGCGTTGCCATTTAGCAAGGAACGAAACTAGGTAACACCAACTCTCCTCTCAAGGATGCAAAAAAATGGAAATAATGAAGCTTTTCAAACAACGCTCAAAAGTAATTAAAAGAGCTGGTAAATCGGCAGACTTTTATTTTGATAAAGACTTGCTTCTACTTTTATGCGAAAAATCTAACAGGCGTTTGGTTTGTAATGAAATTTTGCACGTATATTCTCGTACGAGTGTTAAAAACAAATCCGATATATATCATATATACCTGTTCCTAGAAATTGCGTGACATAAATATACTTGAAAAATAATTATAATTGGCACCAATGATAGTTAAACAATTTGTCATTATATCAGCTTTTGAATAGAGGCTGAAAAATCTCACCCGCAAGTAACTTTATGAATGCTCCGCTTCCTTAAACTTGTGAAATACCCCTTATGTATGCATACACCCGGCGCTAAATCAAAGATGATTTTTTTCGCTTTGGTCCCCGGGTGAAGGAACGGTACTTGCGAGGGTTTGTATTTGGTTATATTATCCCTGGTTTCGATTACTGCTTCTACCCGGACTGGCATGCTTTAAATGTATTTTTGCTTTATGTTCATCATATCTGAGTGCTGAGCCCCACACTCAAGAACCTATCTTTGAATTCCGTTATACTCCCAAACTCCATCGTGACGCCCACTTGTCAGTTGAGATAATAATTTTTGATCGGGATGAATTTTCGAGCCATAGAGTAACCTCTACATTACTAACCGGTGAACACCTCAGATTCATTACTTGCTCCTAAGACAGACTGTTTTCCATTCTCCGACCCAGCGCGAAAGTTTTCCTTTATTTAGACCCTGGTCTTTCGCCCTAACTGTCATCGCAAGGTCATCGGCGTAAGCTATGGTGTCGCTGCTAGACAAAGGCTATGGCTTTGCTTAAAAAGAAATTCTACAACTGGATGACTCCATTTTATGCTATGATTTAAAGCAGGACCTGAGGGTGGATTTGTGTGGCACATCGCCTGTCACGCTCCAATAGATCATCATCTTGCACGTGCCTCTCTTTCTAAGTAACTGCCCTTCCGCTATGTGTCTAGTATGCTTGTCAAGGGCAACTCTTCAA
Organism: Tropilaelaps mercedesae; assembly: GCA_002081605.1. Classification (NCBI taxonomy): domain Eukaryota; kingdom Metazoa; phylum Arthropoda; class Arachnida; order Mesostigmata; family Laelapidae; genus Tropilaelaps; species Tropilaelaps mercedesae. Next base: position 2,278 of record MNPL01002752.1, read on the forward strand.
AGCATTCTTTAGGCCCAGTATGATTGCTATAAAGAGATTCCCTTATTTTTAATATACTGCGGCATATATGTTGCGTCCCAAATATTATTTGACAAATCGCAATGAGTACGGATATACGGTATCTTAGGGAATTTTACTCAGGAAAAAGAAAGGCCGACGTGTACTTTTTACACTCGACCGACATTGGCCTCTTTTGGTGGCCACATCTGTCGCCGGAGCTGAGAAATTGTTGAGAAGGACTTTGATAGCCTCTAGCAAGATTCTATCCTAGGCGCAAGTGGAGACATTTTGACCCATCGGCTATCGACGTCAAGAAATATGTGCTGGTCCGTGTTGAGCTCTAGTTTAATGTTACTAGCAAATCGCCGACGACGATAGCAAAGTCAGCGCCGGTTGTAAGATAGGGTTCAGCGACGGCAGCACCAGACAGAAACCGAGTCTACACGCCTGCGGCGTCGAAAAGCTAAATTCTCATGCGTTTTATACGGTACGCTGATGTTAACAGTTCAATAGGTTTCGATTAATGCCGAGTTGCAGCCAGATCAAGCCTCGAAATCCAAGAACTAGGGAGGCTTACACGTACATCCCACTCATGCGGAACAGTCTCATTCTAAAGGCATTTTTCAGTTGTTATCGACACACCTAGTAATGTATAGAAAATTCTAGGTGAATGAAGATCTAAATTTACAAAAAAATTTGTACAACAAAAGATAGACCATACACCACATACACGTGAATGGTAAACAAGGCTGTTCATTGATATCAATGTTTAAGTACGCTAACGACGTCGTTTCATTTGACAAAAAGGAGCCGGAGGTCGGATTGGTGCATCTAGACGTTAGAGCATTCTAAAAATCTTTTAAAAGGGATATCAAAAAAAGCACCTATTCCATCATTTTGAATGACTCTAAAACTGATTACCGGGCTTATTCCGAACAGGTAACACGTAGAAACATGGGCTTTGTTGAGGCACAGCAAGCCCCAGCCTAATAAGCATTCCTATGTACGCGCAAGACTTCGGGGGATCACATTCAAGTTACTTCACCAGTTCATTTACTTCCTGAAGACCACGTCCAGGTATTATGTTTTGCTATTTACAATAACTGTTAAAGGATATCATTCAAACTCAAATGCGCTTTAACGGAGTAAGCGTTCAAACTGTGGCTGATTTTTGAGATTTTAGAAATTTATGGGGCGTACCAAAGACGTACGGTAATTAAATTATTCCAGTGCCATTTCTTACCTTCCTTACATTGAGCTAATAATCGGTCGTACAAGACAGCGCGGCTCTTAAAACTTTGAACGTAATAAAAAAGTATTACCAATATATTCATCCTGTCGTTGTTTGCCGGAAATTGCATTGAATTTGTGCGCGTGCATGCGGTGCATCTTGTATCCAGCGTTGTCCCAGTCGTGGCGGCTTTAGAAAAAAAGCTCCAGGTTATATAGGCGGCTCTAGTCCGTTTTGTTACCCACTCTGAAAATCTTCCTTCTATAAATATACTTCAGAGAACACACAAGTTTACGCTTGGAAGCTCTGTTTTTGGTTGACATATTTTTGTAAATACGAAAATTGTGCGACTTGGCGTCAATCTGTCGTGGAAGGCGTGTCTTGTCGAAAAGCTTCTAAAATACGTTATCCTCGTTCAAAATTAAGCCGCAGCTGCAGACATTATATTCACTAACTCGATAGATAAAATGCCTAAGCATAGAACAAGGCGTTCCGATTGCTATTTATTGTGAAGCCGGGTGCACGTAAGCATTTCTGCCTCGCAATACAAATGAAATCTTGCACGGCACATATTATTCACCTACGGATATAGCCCCAAAATTCTGGTTAATATTTAGTGGGGCATTAGCATATGTACTTAAAGAGGCCACCCAATAACCAAAGGAAAAAGAATTCTTTTTTTGAAGTTTGAGAAAAGATTTCAATGGGAAACGTTGCCTTTGATTGTCTCAGGCTGGAGGTCAGACCACTTGCTTTAAGCAATCAAAGTCGATAAAAACATAAGGAGTAACATTTACCAAAATAGGCAGCCTCTTAGCGTCACCAATATTCCTCCCTTCTGGCACCAAAGTGAAATGAGTGCAGAATACAGAGATGAATGTGTCACTGATGAATCACAAACTCTATCACAAATCGACGCCAATAAAAGACTTCCAGGAATTCCTGCGTTACTTAGAAGAAGCCCTCCACAAATTCTTAATCACCGGCATATGTTCCTGCTGATTCATATCACATTAAGTTTAATTATGTTAATTTACCACAAAAGTTTCTCTACGGATAGGCTACATAATTACTTAGCAGACAATTCCTACACATTGAAGCTTCATAGTAGTTTATCAAATACACACAACATAATAGGTGCATCTTGTTATTTCTTAGCTGCCGTCAAAGTTAACCTACATCAAGCAGAGCTCATAGTCTATCAAAGACCCTGCCCGGCATTTACGGGGCGGTCTAAATGCGTTCAGTACTGCCGTTCTTGGCTTGAAGAAGTGGTACTTTTATAAGCGCAATTTCTTTCTGAAGATTGAACACATTTCTGGAGAGATAGTATTCTCTTTGTATATATATATACAATAGTAAGCCAAAACACAAAATGTTCGTACTGAATCCATAAATTCGGACTATATCATGAGGTGTGAATACACTGGAAGGAGGACAATCGGGACATACAAAGTACGCGTTTTTTTAATGTGGATCAAGTAACTTGATAGGTAAGCCTGAAAGGAAACGTGGCCACGACAAATATCGAACACCTTTCTTTTCGACAAAAAAGCTGTTTATTGCTGCACTAAATTAATCTCTTCAATCACCTAATTCCGCTCAGTTGCAGAAGACCCGCCGCTATAACTATAGAACGCCTACAGTCCGTCGCTATAATGTTATGTTATTGCCAGTGTAGTACTGTCGTATCTCATTTCCACATCTCACGATCCTCTTCTCCGTTCTCTGTCTGCCAAGCGATCGAGGAAAAGCTACGGCTATATTACATTAAGGATAACACACAATGTGTAGACAAATAACAAACGGCGGCTACGTATTTTTTTCGCTCTGACCAAGTCTTGTCAATCAAGTAAAAAAGTAGATAAAGAACGCATGGTTTATAGGGAATATTTTTAATTCAATGTACCGTACTTCGTCAAATATAAAGGACGTCAAGGAACAGATTGAAAGGTCCATGAGGAGCACATCTATAGGATAGAATAATCATTGATTTTTAAGTTTTAAAAAATCAGTACGAACATGCATTCATTTGACAAACTCCACGGTCTCGCATTTCTTGAGAGACTTAGATATGTACTTATATTCCTAGGTTCGTGGAAAGGTAAAAAAAAAAAATTGCCCACAAGCCTGCCAATAGCTTTTACACACTCCAACTAACGTTGCGCTGCTAAACTGGCTACTATTCGCGCAATTTGACTCAATGATAAAGAAAAGAAAAAAGCCGACGTTGAGGGAGGATTCATTTTAAGAGATTCTTCTCTTCTATGGAAAACTTTACCTGACTCTAGTTAAGAACGCGCTGATGTGAGCAAAGGAGTAGCAGGCATTAGATATACCGTTGTACTACACATGTTAGAATAGAAATAGATCGTCTATATACATTACGCTCCTCACTATTGAGAAAATGTGAAGGTAATTAGCATCAGGGTCCTCCTGCGCTACTAAATATTCTAGGATTTGGTAAATGATGCAATGAGCCGTTTCGGTTTAAAAAGGACAAAGCTAAAACCTAAGTAAAACTATACCGTCTCCAACAATTTTATTCCATTTTTCCTACTTTTTACAAGTGGCTGGTAACGACCACAATATTTAAATAATAAAAACGTTAAGTTATTGAACTTTATATGCTTTATTTGCATTATAGTTCTCACTCGCATTATTGTTGTTAATCTAGGCTGTAGCAGGTATTTCAAACGATGACACAAACTGCGGAATAAAAAATAACCATAACAAACGAGAAACACTGTAATGGGATCCATAGAGTTTTCCTCTAGCTGAATTAAAAAAGTTTCCTTACTATCAGAAACTTTTTATTGCGAACTCAAGCGAGTGGCACAAGAAAGTGAATAAATAGAATTGACGTGGTAAAATGACGTGGTATAGTGTAAGATTGCGTAGGTATACCTTCACTTTCTTGCTTTAAGATGCTTCGCATAGATACAATCAGTTCTCTTGACTGTAACCTATGTCGGAAACGTCATGTCGCGGCAGTGGCTAAGTGAGCTAGGTAGCTGACTTCAGGCTGGCGATTGCCATACCTACGTGCGCGGGTTGTCAGGTAGTCAAATGTCCGAGTTTTGTGGATAGCACGTACTTTTTGTACGCCTGACTTTCTTGTTGCTTAATGTAACTAAGATTTACGATAGAAATAGTTTCGAACCTGAAGCAAACAGCCAATAACAGGAAAGGGCAGTTGCGACATAAATGGTCGAAATGATATATCTGAACGGACTGACCAGTTTAACAAGAGGCGTTAGGTACGCCACCATCAAAAAAAAGTTAAAGGTTTAGCCACGTTTTCAATCAGATTCAATAATTTTGCTTGGCCGAAAAACGTTTTCCTGTGGTAGACAATTATCTTACACAGATCGCGTTGCAGCGAGAGAGCCAGTAAGGTTCTTCAATTTGATTTGGATAGATTTTTTCCTGACTTACTATAGCAAAGCCGATTTTAGCTACATGGATGGCTTGAAGACAATCCATCGGTAAATCTAATATTAGACGATTTATTCGACTTCTATTGCATCACGAGAAACGGAGTAGGCTTAGCAAAATCGGTTAGAAGCCGATGAAACCAAATTGTCGTCAAAACAGTTTAGCTAACCGAATGCTAAGCACAGTGCGGTCTGCCCTAAATATTCATCAAGACGAGCAGGAAGATATTACAGTTGTTTCGTTTTTATACAATGGATCGTTATCAGTATCTTTAAATTTGTGGTCATTCAAAAGCATATGCGTTTTTAAGATATTGTTTTTTTATGTATTATTATAACACTCAGTCAATACAATAATCTACGAAACCAACAAACTAGGGTGTGTTAGCGAATGGTCCCGTTTATGTGAAAGCTTATCGACGAGTGCCACATCTTAATCATGCTATGAAAAATTCTACGGGTTTCATTTTCTTGATCTTAAATTTTGTAATCAAATATATCAAAATAATGTTATGACAAAAAAGTGTGAGCCGCTGTAACAAAATAAGTTCACCATCATTTTGAAATCAATTAAACAGCATAGATATTCCAAAAAATATACGACCACCTATGCGACTATAAAGCCCTATAAAAAGGGATGTAGGAAGGATAGAGTCGTAAGTTAAAAAAATGTTTTAATACATTTGAATGAGCGAATACTCCGGACAAATTTTTCTCGAAGAATTGAGAAATTATCAAATTAAACTAAACTAACATAATTTTTTGGCTCATTTTAGTGTATGGACATTTACTACAAATATGTAATTCTGCCTTGTATCTTCTCCACTGCATACGCTGTATCGTACGTAAACTATTCCGGATTAGATAACGCATATGTGTAATACAATATTTAAAAAAATAAAGCGCCTTATTAACTTATTACCACGTCGAAATGATCAATTTGACAGTTCGGTACACATGTATACAACTAATTGTCTACGATTTGCATGAATGAATAAAGTACAATATCCTTACACAGTTATTGAAATATATCTTTTAGCCTCCAAATGACTGCTATGGCGCCATCTGTTGCGTCGACTTATATCTCGATCGCCGCATCAAAATAACTGCTGAATATTTTATGTTGTTCGAAGCACTATGCAATCCCACTAAAACTTCCCCTAGAATTTGTAAAAACGCGAAGTGTTCGCTAATTACCTAATGGCAGTTAGCTCACGTGTCATCAACATTCTAAAGAACAATGATTAAACAGCCAGAGGTTTGGCCGGAGGTTTGGTGCAGGCTGAATCTGACCTATGCAAATGAGTGATCTTAAATTGTGTGTACGTACGAAAGCTCTCAAAGCATTGTAATAGAGACCAATTGGATAGCGAATTCTAGCAGGTTACGTTAACCTTGCAAAAAAAGAGAAACAGAAACTACATTGTTTTGACCCTAAATGTACTTCTAACCCGCTAAAATCCCGTCACTGATCTCGCAAATGACAAGCTCACCGCGCTCATTGAGGAACTCTACGATGTCCTCTGAGAGCACAACATACAAATGAATGTTAAAGGGGTATTGTGCCGCATACAATTAACATTAAAACACAATGAACTGAGAAGACCTAATTTTTTTTTGTTATGGAGGGTTTGGGAAAGGCATGATGCCCATGCGTCACTGGCGGCACACATCGATCCATACGCTTCGACCGTTTTTAGGTGCACGAAAGGTGAGCCAATCTGACCTGGTCCATTTGCCCCCATACGCCTAAACACGCGTACTATGCACTTTGGCGTCCATAACATATCCCGTTCAGAAGCGCTGCAGTTGTCGGAAATAGGTGGCACTTTTGAAGACTGCGCTGTAAGAGTTGCTTGGTACGATTATCGTATTACTTTCTGTTTTCAGATCGGTATACTGGCTTTCCCGAGCCATTGTGCTCGAGACCGTTTTGAATGGCCGCTACAAGTTTTTGTTTTCCTGGATTCGGCTTGATCAGTATAGCACTGCACGGATTAACGGACAAATATTTGAAACTCTACTACGATTTTGGCACATTTGCAACATAACAATGTTAATTAGTTTTGTTGGAAATATTAGTAGGTTTGGGGATATTTTTCAGCAACGGATGGACTATGAAGAAACTTTGAAGGCACTCATTTCGGCCGTTAACGTGCCGTGGTTCATGCCTTCAGTTCATACGTAGTGGGCAATCAGCAAATCGTGAAATTCAGTACAAATATATTCGTAAGAAAGGATACGCTATTAGAAATATATACACAGTTTAAAAATGTGCGCAAGACTATTATCGAATGTTGTTTGTCCAAGTATCAGATCGCATTCTGATAATGCACACGATGCCCACTGGCCTGTAGTCTAATTAATAACAAAAACTCAGGCCGATAGGTGAAGATTAATGTAACCCGATTTTAATGGTGTAGACACACGTTCAGTGTGAGCCCCACACTATTCTAAGCAATTGTCTTGTACGTGTAGCCAAAATGTGCATGAGTGTTTCTCCGTCGCAAAAAAGGTAATAAAAATAACACATACAAGTAACATGCATACGTACTTTTTGCATTCTCAAACAATTTGAAATACAATCCAGTTCCCCTCATCTTTTTGTGCCGCTGAGTTTCCTGCGGAGGCACATAAAACTCTGCAGCGCAAATTTCTGTAACGATTAGTTATTATGATGAGGTGGATAATAGTGCGGTTTCAACTACGAACGATGGCTAGTATGGCAGAGGGGTGAGCATATTCGCCGGCATACAGACGAACTAGCATATACTGTAGAGATCTACTTGCCAGGACAACAAAGGAGCACCGTATAGGATGGAATGGTTAAGAAAGACTATAATAGGGATGGTTGCTTGTTGTGTGGTATATTTAGCTGAACGCGCCTCTACGGAAAGGGGAGCTGGAGTGAAGGGCGAGCAAGGACAGGAACACAGGGCGAGTCACAGGAAGACCCTAGGGCCCGCAGGGATAGCGATCGGTATAATAGACTGCAGGTATTGAAGAGGATAGGAGCTATCCACAGACACCGCTATGTCGAGGGTGTGGTTGCACCCCCCTCTGGGGCGCCGATTTCTTCTGGAAACGGTCTTCTGGAAAGCTCTGATTCCAGCTCTATGAAAAAATTCTCGATTCGATCGCAGATCGGCCCTTGCCTCCAGTCCCTCTGTAATGCCACGCAGCGGTGGTGCTCAGATTCAGCCGTCGTTGTCGTGATATTGTCGGAACTGTTGCCAAACAGATGCGGTAGTGGCGTCCGTGCCATTGCTGGTGTCGGCGATGGTAGTTGTGGTGTGCAGGTCACCTTTGGTATTGGACTTGAACAAACGTCTTCGTAGGGTCTAAACGGTCCACTCTACGAACCCACCTACAGGCTCTTTCTCGCTCGCTCAAAGTCCACCCACAGACACAAACCCTTAGATGGGCTACTGCTCGCTGTATTCAGTCGTTGGGTCGGTGTCCAGCATATGGCGAACATGGCGAGGCGAACGATGCTAACACAAAGCTTGCGGTCGTTCATATTCGATATGTCACCGCCAGGCCCCTGCTCTTTCTACTATGTCTACGATAGTCCGATCAAGCGAAGCCACATTCAGAATCCATCCAGAAATCAATGAAGAAAACGACCGTATTCGTAGTCCCAAACGCGTATTTTCCTGGCCGTCGCTTATGCCCACAGAAAAAATAATTATAATTTGTACAGATATATAATTGGCATTTATATAGCCGAACATACGCGCGCCCGTAATTCACAGAAACGTCCGTCCATATTAAGAGGTATACGTTCATTATGAAAAATGGCAAATCAAACAAGAGGTTAGTAATTCCTTGTTAGTGGCTAAAGTTCCTAATGACCGCTCGGCGGGCATAAACGTTCCGCCCCAATTGTGTCAGATTATACGATTACACTGTTAGAAATCTTACCAAAAAGGGCTACTAGACGGGACTTACCCTGCTTCAGCAAGAAAAAATTTAAATCAGCCCAAGTCATCCGAATGGCGCATCGCTGAGAACCGAACTTACAAATTACTTTAATTTTTCCAAAGTGGTTGAAAGAATTATCCGGTTACTGACCACTTACTTCTAAACATTGCTATCCTCATATTGACAGCAAAACATTAGTCTGGCTAAATAGATACAGGCAAACAATTCAAAGAAAAAAACCGGAAAATAGAATTATTTCTCTGGGTGTTTATAATGCCATAGAATTGGTCTCCTACTGTACCGTGCATTCAATCCTAATCTCAAGGAGGTGATCCCGAGTGGTGCGGTTTAAACATTGTATGCTAATAATCTCAGACTTTACGGCGTCAGTGATATTATCTAAAGGATGAAAGTCCTCCAACCTAGAATGGATGCTGTACAGCAATGGTATTATAGCAGTCAAATGTAAATCGCACTTTTCAAATGTGTAGTTTCATCCTTGCATCATTCTGAGGGTATATACAGCTTAAATGATATCTTCATTTCAAGCGCGCAGACTTTCAGCGACCTGAATTTTAATACGACTCTTTTTAAAATTTCGCGGTGCTTAGGAAGTGGAGGTGCGAATTTTGTAATGATAATATTAATAAATGTGTTAATATTAATGGCGTCGCCTATGCACAAATTGTATCCATTTGGTTCCCTTAATCATGAATGTAAAATAATTTTTGCAGTATTGACAATTAAAAATAAAGATCTTTGTTCTCTGGGTTAACGTAGCCTTGCGAGCCTACGAAGAAATATTCGACTTTAGCATACGGTTTGTGACAGAAACAGTAACTATGCATTAAATGATTTTGGCCATAACGTCAGTTTTTATGCTCCTGTGTTCTCTAGAAAATGTTTTAAACAGGAACGAGCAGCACCCATAAAAATAATTTAGGACGTAACGTCTACAAAAAGAGAAATTGAACTAGAACTTTTAGAGCTAAAGGAGCTAACTAAGAAATTAAAGCAGTATTCGAAACGTTAAGTTTATCTATTTAAAAAACGTTGATATCACCTGGTAAGTCCGCTGGGAAGTTTTTCATGGTCGGGGAAAGCGCTAAAGCGCTCGAGCAACTCGTGACTGAAATATCGAACACCCGAGACAAATATTATAACGTCTTTTAAGACACCAAAACACACCTAATTAAAGAAATTGACCGAAAAGGTCCTCATGCTTATCCGTATGCTTACCCTTACCTTTTGATCATTTCCTACTATTGTCATTGTTCGTATTATATGATGTTAACTTAGGGAAAATATAATTTACTTGCATAATATTACTCTGAATGGTACAAGTTTCTGGGCTTTTATTACTATACTAAATTAGAAGCCACTGCTAAAAACGAAAAGCGGCCGATACCTGAGTTGTAAATTCATAACGTGATAATGCAAAATGAGTTTTCTCCAAATCACATTACCTCATAATAGTTCATTTAGCCAATCTCCAATAAAACGTAATTTACAAAGTATGGTCGTTACATAACTCATCTCTTCGACACTAATCTCCTTTAGGCTTGTTCAGCTAAAACAAACTTTTGTCGCAAATTGTTTCGTTGAAAACTTTCACCTCTCGTTTCTGTTGAAATGCCATGCTAAAACGATTGAGCCCTATTTAAATTAACTCATTGACGCTAATGTCGTCTTAGTAGAATAAACCACGCCAACTAGAACAAACCTTCGTAGAAAAATAAATCTGTCATGTAAGCATAGCATTCCAAAACTAATTTTTATTTTTCTGTTAGTATGTTTAGAAACAAAAAAAATTAGAAAAACAAAAATTCATCACTGAAGTATGCTATGCTATTTGAATAAGTAATTTAGATGTGGATGTGCCCAATATAGATCTGGAGAGAGCACAAACTTAAAAACACTTAAAAGCAATTTGAATATATTTCTCACGGGTACAGGATCGTATATTACGTCGAAAATCCAGAAATCTATGATTTTTTTACCTTTATATCGATTGGATTTCGATTGAAAGCTTCGTACCAGCAAATTTGTCAGCTCAAGTAAAACGAAACGCTCCAGTCGCAGTTCTGTTGACTCAAATAAAACCACTTTGTACCCCAATCAATGATATACGAATGAATTAAAACCCGAGTAAATCCTCGAATCTTCGCTGCAGATTATAGTCCTTTTACAAATCTGAAGCGACACTGTGCCTTAGAGCCCTGCCGTCAGATATTAGTGGACGAGGGCAGACGGTTGTTAAGAAATGACAAAAGCATGGCGGGCAACACGAGGGAGAACGGGCGCCGGACTTCATCAATCACACTTCCGTCGCTTCCCGTTTCATCGATGTTTCGTGCTCTACAGCCACTATAACGCTCGTTTATAGGCTTCTCGTATAGATCCAAAGTCCATTGAATTCTATACCCATCCTCTGACTCGAACATCAACCAGGTCATAACCGCATCTCCATCCTACGGCCAGCAGCCAGTAAAGGTAACCAAATCTAAGCTGATGAGGCTGATGGCCAACGCGACAAGCAATGTAAATTCAACTCGACACAGCATTAAAAAGTGTAACAGACAAACGCATGGAACTAAGAGGCCAAATATAAAATTGCTCCGCTCAACGGCACCAATGACAAGTCTAAACACAACCAGTCCGTCGACGGCACATTCTCTTTTCTTCCTTGCTCACCACAAGACCATAACCAAAATGCTTATAGGCGCACGCAGTCGGTTGAAAAATGGCTTTTCCATTAATGATCATCTGTCTATCTAACTGTTCATGTCCGTCCGTCTGTTTGCCTGCCCAAAAGATATCCGAACATTTTTCCCCTTCCTTTCTACGGCAAAAAGAGGACGGTCTGGCAAAAAGGAAAAATGACAGGTGCTGGTCGCTTTCCGAGGTCCATCCTGGTGGCTTCGAGACTGGCTGATGTAGATCACGACACGGATGAGATGAAGGGAAGACGATGTCGCGCGGACACGTCAGAGAGGAAGAGCTGACACCGGAGAGCCTACCAGAAGCCGCAGCCATCTCCGAGTGGTGGATATAAATAGTAGATATCGTTGATTCATTCATATATATACATATATAGAGAGAGAAAACCCACAAACGACGCGGTGTGTCGTGACCGAGACCGAGAGAAATGGTGAATCTGATAGAGGATAAGAGGAGAATAGGGAAGCAAGTAGATCGAAAGGAAGAGAGAGAAAAACATGTACGTTTTTGCAATTCGTTGGTAGGTTGCCTGGCTGATAAATGGTGACGGTAAATAAACAAATGTATGCGACGTTTGACTTTTTGTAACGTTATTTACACCATACGCATTTTTCTTTCCAATCTCCCACTTGTCTATACAATGAAGGCGTCCATTCATTTCCTCATTGACTCGGACATTGTAATTAACAACATGAAAAGCAAGCATCTAAGTTGAAGTCTAACTTGGTTTACGTCGTGCCTGTTAAAGCTAGCAGCGTACGCAGTACGTCTAAACCATTATTTGAAAGTATACAAATGTAAATTTAACTCTTGACGAACAATAGTATGCTCGTAGAGACCATCCCATTAGGGACGATATTGACTGCCTTAAAATGAAGTGATAGCACAATTGCATGTATGCACATATACGGGTGCTTATTACATTTTAAATCGCTTCCATGGGATACATCAGCAGATCATCTTGCAGTATTTTTGCAAAAAATTTAAATATCTTGATGATTATGACAAACCGCCTAGTCAAGCAACTTTGTACGTTGAAGATGAGACGTCAACAGTGGCTTTCCACCCACGGTAAAACTTAAGCACAAGTATGTATATATATATATATATATATATATAT
>MNPL01002753.1:0-16919 GCA_002081605.1 Tropilaelaps mercedesae
ATATATATATATATATATATATATATATATAGAATTAGCAAAAGCAAACCTTAAATATTGCTACTGCTGGTTTACTAGTGTTTGCTTCTCATTCCATCATCTCTGTAAATGGGCCGTGGGGCTCTTCGCGCTCTGACAGTTTTGATGTTGTTTCCTACGCCCGAGCAAACACTTCGAGCTGTTTTTTCGCTTTTGAAAATATGGATATTCGTCCACGTATATGCGGTTGACGAGCCGAACTGCTATCTAACATGTTGCGTTTGACATAGATGGACTATGGTTCTGTTTGCAGACTGTCCTCCCCCTATTTCGTCAGATGCGCAATAGCAGATTGACGAGTTCTGCACCGCGGTGATATCTGATTTGTTAAAGAGTGGTTATTCTTTCTCGTCAATTGGTCGTTTTGCGTCTGTGTAGGGGACGAAAACGACAAGGCAGTGGCTTAACATAGTTTTGTCTCTCGCCTGAGCTTTCATGAAAAGCGCGCGACGCGATACTACAGCCGATATTCCGGTCATACTTCGTCCCCTGCTACCGATGGCTGCTTTTTGTTTGTTCCGTTGTGGCGAGCATCAAGTAAGATAAGTCATATATTGGGAGGGGTTTTGAAGAGAAGATGATGCGTTGTTGCGTTCTCTCTTGTAGCTGTTCGTTCAACTGCCCTTCTGTTTGGTTGAACTGGCCCAATCGCCGCCCGTTTTTCCCTTTCTTCACAAACCCGTTCCTTTTATTTTCCTATTTACTCTTTCAGTGCGAACACTTCCTCTCTTCTCAACACTGTCAGCACTCAATAACGTGGCGGAAAGGCTAGCATTCGTTCGGTCTTATCCTTTCGTCAATAACACGGTCGGCGAGCCTAGTGACCTCGCCAACCGTGACGTGGTACTCGCACCGATCGCAGTGCTTAACACCAGTACTCGGTGGGTCGCTGGGCTGGTGGGTCGCTTGGCAGTCCACAAAATGCAAATAGCAAAACGATAAGATAATGTCAATGTCGTGTGTTCTCGCACGGCAGTTCTTCCTGCACGCACAGCCCAGGCTGCAGCAGCGACTTTCACAACAGCACCGACTACCGGTGGTCTCCACAAGATAGGTTTCTCTCCCAGCGAGGACGAGTCCTTCGCGGTACGGCAGCAATATCGAGTTATTCTGACACTAAAGTTCACTATTCTTTGAACACACTAACACATTGCCATTGCTGAACTTTACTGAAGCAGGCTAACCCGTTAAACGAGTGTAAGTCAAATCGTCATATTAGCTTGGGATAACCGAAAAGCTTTGAGGGATTTTTCTTGAATACCATTTAAGGCCTTACCGCATACGCATGTACACATTGAATAGATTAAACGAAAACACTCAAAGTGCAAATTTCTTTTGGGGAAGGGACCCCTGGAACAACTCGCATGCTAGATTCGATAGTAAAACTATGGCAAACCTTCCCACATCCAGAATTTTCAAGTTCACAATGCATGGCTCAACAGTAAAATAAATAGGTAAATAAACGAAATTAATTAGTTGTGCTTGCTTTGTTATGATTGCTTAGAAGCTACAACATTCGTATCAGTAGGGATACTTTGTTCCGAAAAGAAACTTGTTATGAAGCAGATTTTGGCCAACATATGCAGACTACGCAAGTCGCTAATACTCTCCCCGAGACTTTGGTAAGAAAGGAAACTCTTATTAGAAACAGAGAAAGAGAGAGAGTTTACTATATCATTAAGCGTATCGACATAGTTTGTATTTAAGCACGTGATGCAACAAGAGTAGGCTCTCCATAATAAATACACAACAGCACATACATTTTTAACAGATAAGCAGTATACGATGCTGCTTACGCTACTGACAAACTATTTAATGCGACAGATACAAGAAAAAGTGTGATAGACAACTAACTCTCGAGCGGAGTTCAAATTATTTTCTTATATATGAAAAATACTAGTATGTCATGGCAAAAGTCCTTTTGATAAACATACAAAACAAAGTTTTTCCTCTTAAATTTGTCTTTAAAGTGACACGAAGGTGTAGAATTCATTCCCTGTATAAATATTTTGAAACGGTAGAATACCAAATTGTATCATTGCCGCATACTAAATGCATGCGTCAACTCACCGAAACATGCACTCGTCACCTCTATCTAGATGCTCATATATCTCTTACTCACTCGCGGTACTTCTGCCCATTCACTTATGGTAACTTACATTCTTGACATGGCCTACTCTGGCAATATTATGATTCTCAATGAGAAACGTTACAAACAGTTTGTGTTAATCTTAACTCGTATTAGACCGATTTCGGCTCGCTTTTCGTACTTTGAGTGTACAAGACGTCGAGTAAAGTACAGCAATACGTGCATAACCGTGTGGTCTCTAAATCGAATTTTCAACTTTGGAAGTCGTCCTGACAACGTTCATCATTTATTCAAAGCCATTTCTTTTCGACACACGCGGCTAAGTGGAGCCTTTGCAAGTCCTGCAAGGCTGGACTAAAGTTTAAACGGTTGCAGGACTAGATAGGCTTGGCGGCCGTCTCAGTCCAGTCTTTCCAGTCTACGTATTGTGCTGACTCCACACGGCACCATTAATGTTTGCCTACTGCTTAATTTTAGATGTTTATATTTTACTAATTCCATGAGGTTTATTACAGACGTTCATTCGAAATAAGCTGAAGTTTATTGTTGGTCAGTAAAGCAAACAGCTTTCTAAACATTGCCTGTTTTTAATACTATTTCAATCTAGAGATCTATATTAACGTGCTATACACGTTCGTATTTTGTGGTAAACGAGATATGTCATTTTCGAATAATTTACTAATTAGTAGTTGCGGAAGAGGATATTGCGGCGGTTTATCACTCTAGCGAACCAACGTATCTAGCGTATGGCATAGCAAAGATATTATGGCGTAATCTACTACTGAGGCACAGGTAACCTGAAATTCACTCGAACGAGGGTACCTACTAATGCTTCTGTTTCGCGTCAAAGAAACAACAACTTGTCGTGCTAGACACGCTTACGCGATTGTTGTCTCTGTCCCATTTCGAAAATCTTTGTTGTTTATGTTTTGAAATATTAAAGTATTGTCGATTCACTTTATACATGTCTGTCGGTTACACCACAAGGCAAAACAAAGCACAACAAAGCTAGAGGTCCGAAGTGGAGCATATTGTAACTTAGAGTAAGCAGCAGATGCAGCATTATATTCGCATATACATCGCATTTTGCAACTAATTGACACCGATTTTACCCAAATTGTGATATGCGTACAGATATTAATTGTTATAACTCTGAGCTAAGTTATTCCTGTCTTTATTTCATAGTATAAGGTTACGAACTTAACGTCCATGTCGTTTACTATAATATTCACATGGTTGGATGAATAGCACACTATAGTGCGGAAATGGGAGGGTTCCAATACACAGTGTCTGCTCTCAATTTTTAAGGACTGTGCACCGTTGTTTGTTCGGGCACTTCTATTACACTGAGCCCCTAACCTGCACGTTGTCTAGTAGTAGCTGCTTTTTTTACCCACGAATAACTCACTGCAAGTGCCTTCCTCGACGGTGACCTTTTTGTAGGTGACGCGGAGGAATAGACTGTATAGGAGTCCCTCCAAAGGCTGTCTCTTCATGGTCTGCAAAGGTACTCCGTTTAATGCTCGTAAAGAAACCTAAAAACTGAAAAGCATGATAGCGGAAAGGAAGTGTCGTTAAGTCGGTGACCGGACGATATGGTCGGAAAAATAATTACATCCATTCTGTGAAATCCACGGGAACTCGAGATAACGTTTTATTGTGCGCTCATGAAAAGCTAGATAACCTTTAATTCAGAGAATTACTAAGCGTGAAATATACGATTCCATTGGTATTTCCATGGTTCCTTTAAATATTGTTAAAAGAGTTTCTTAATACCATGGAACATAGCCCATTTAAAAGCAGCTAGTAAAATAAATGCCCCAACATTTCAGATTTAGTAAAGGTCCTGACTGATTCAAATAGGATTGCTGGTCATGCAGCCGAATCTGTGCCTCCGAATATTTATTATACTGAGGTTGAAGATTGTCTATATTGTGTCACTATCATCGGCTACCCATAGTCGGAGCTATAGGCCATATCCACACAAACGGAGAGGGAAGAGCCGCATGGGTCTTGCTTGCTGAGCTAAACCAGTCGATATTTGTCAAGCACTGAATGAATTTGTTTGAGCTTTCACGACTTTATTGCAGCTCGTGTAGAAGCTTACAGCTGTTTTTTGAAGATCGGTCGTCATTCTAGCGATCTACTTCTAGATTTGTCTGCGTTCATTATTTGTTTGTGTGAGATGTGTGCTGTCTACAATTGTGTGAAGTAGTGTGCATTGTCTGCCATTCCAAATCTGTTTCTACGATCTACCATGTAATCGATTTCTCGGTGTGTTCATATGTAAAGATGTGCCATGACTGCGCCGTACATGTCGCCTCGACAATTACTGGCGTGGCGTGTCATAGAAGAGTAATCTACGCACTTTAGCCTAAACCCAACAAGGCGACTTCTTTTAGAGGGGCCCAGTATGAGGAGTTGCGGCATCAAAAACTGGTTGCTTGCCGGCCCACGTTAAAGGAAAAGCGTGCTCGAGTTCCTGCTACCTGGGGAACAAGGTCTCGCTTTTTCTCGGCAATGTACTTTCCGTAGCTCTTGTGGCTTGTCCATAAGGCCTAAAGAGTATTACGCTCTATGAGGTGGGGGAGGAATGCAAAAGCGTTGATTCATAATATCACGTCATATAGGAAGGTGAGAAATCCTGGCAAGATGTATACACACACACACCCATTCATTCGAAGGATCGTACAGTGCAGGAACCGTTGGGAACGAGGTGAAGGTATAGGGTCCTACTGCTATTTATGAAAATAATCGATATAATACTGATCAAAATATTAATGATGGTGGCGGTAATGGTAGAAGTATGACCAAGTTATTATATATTGCGCCAACTAGTCTCATCTTCCGCTAGAGTGAGTACGTGAATAATACGGCCATTCCTGATGCCGCTATGATAGTGGCTACCGTTCTCTATGATATGGAAGGGTATAATCCACGGCGTTGAATCTAGCCGTAATAAATTACTCCTCAAGACTAATTTATCTGAAAATGAAACCAACTGCGGCAGCCGGTACCAGGCTTCGGTCCTGCGCCCCCGTCTTCGTTTTCAGGCTTAGTGTCTGTCTTATAGGCTTTTCCCGTTCAGCCAGAAAAAAGTATATATGAGATTTACCTGTGTGTTTAACGTATGTCCGGCTATAAGTTTGCACTGTAACGGGCGTCACAAAGTCAGTTGACAGTGTTGAAACCAGACACTAGAATGAATCAATTGTATTTGGAACTGCTGCTATCGGGTAGAACCTGTATGCGGATTTTCTGATCCATCCCGATGCATGGCCATACGAAGGTTTTCTCAGCTATTGGAGGTACCGTTGCCTGTCGATCAACTGGCGTTGTTCGCGGAAGGAAAGGTTGTAAGGGAATAATGAAGCACGTGCGTCAATATCAACATCAGGTCGTCGGGCCAGCGTGAAGGATGACCTATCCTCGATTCGCTGTAAAAAGAATGCTCGCCCATTTTTTTGCTTAGATCTCACTGCTTTCCCGGGTGAATGTGTTTGAAGTGCATAGGTCTTACGGTGTCCACGTGTGTCAATCCCCTTTAGAGCCGCCTTTCCCAAACATTTTTAACCATCTGCATGTACTCTGCAGGCGCCTTTCTCTAGTCAATAATGTACTGGAGCAAACCTTTCTATTTCCGCCAGGTTCGCTATGTCTTCAAGGCCGGAAATATTTCGTTTCGAAGACAACCGGATCTCCAGCTACTACCATCTTTGCTCCTTACCATACCGCTTCACGATGCAAGGTACAAATAGCCTACTGTCTAACTTGAGGCCACAATATTTTTATTTTTACTAGTAGTGATAAATTTGTTGCCTTGACTATTTCTTAGTGTAGCTTATATTTTGGCTGCAATTTCTGTATCGAATCTGGTAAAATGCAGTCAACATATATGTGTACCAAAGTTAATGTACGAGCACTTCATGAAGATAGAAATTATCTAGGATTCCTTGCTTACGAAGAACAGTAGACATTGGCGAGTGATAAGCTGACTCTATGTTGGTTACGATGTAGTTTAGTTAGAATAGGTAATCTCTTAATAAAAGACCGTTGTAAGTAATTGTGATTGATCCTTAGTACCCAACTTTCTGTAGGGTATTTAATGATTACGGATAATTAGGCTAACTGGCGTATATCTTCTCACAGTGAACTGACCAATTAGATATAGATACCAAGTAGAATAAGTTATGCTAATATTAACTAGTGACGGCCATAGAAAGACGTAAAACAATATAATATTAACAAAGTGTATCAGATGTGTAAAGGTAAACTAATTCAGTATAAACTGTTAAGTTACAGGCTTCAATATGTGCAATTTAATGAATATGCTTTCTTCGCACATCTCTATGCTCAAATATGTTTTTAGCGGCATGGTTAGTTCTAGGTCTCTGACAAAAGGCCTAATTCCTCTAGAATACAAGGTCGTAGTACTTCTCGTATCCGACGTATGAACATACGTGGCCAGCCTGTCCAGTATTGTTTGTGTACTATTTTACATTTTTGTACAGTAAACATCCAAACACAGACCTTTTTTAGTAGTTAATACAGCTTGTCTCCTCTTTATCATCTCTAAAGATTTACAACTCGCGTGTACCCTTCTTGGGTTATAACTTCAATAAATCTTGCTTTCCTAATCTGTGAAGCGCGTGGTAAGTTCGCATCAGAATCAGGCTTCCTCGAGTTCAGCAAACTGCTTTCACCTGGCAAGTCTACCAGTTGTTGCCTACAGGAACTTATGTAACACATTTACTATTTGTTTAGCCACTGCGTTGCCTATAAAGATAAATAAAACAAGAGATTATGCTCCAGGTGTTTCTCGACGTACAACAGAAAAAAAACGTGTTTTTTTACGCCATATACGCTTGATCATTATAAAATATATTTCTGGCCTGGCTGTATTAGACATTTCGTGTGGATATATTTTGCAAGATCCTGTAGCATTACACGAACAATTTGTTATTATTTGGCTGCTGACCTGAGCTAACCTCACGCCTCCCGATGACTTCCACATAGGAATGTGTTTTAGTGAGCTCCCACAGAAATATACAGCTAACTAGAACATTATCAAATAAACGAGTTCTGCTTTATATTAAACAGCTTTTTCTTACATTATGAACAATTCACAACGACAAAGCAAATAAAAATATCTTCTGCTTAGTTCGACGTTTCCGGCTGTAAGGTTTCTCGTCCTTTCGAAACCACTGACTCCGCGTCTATGTTCGCATTTGTAAATCGGAGGCAGGTGAATGACAACAATGACGCCTGGCCGGGTCCTTGCCCGACGACGGTAGTTCTAATAGCTACCGGGTCAGCCTCTACTGATGCTAGTGCTGCTCCAGGTGCTGCTCCGGATGCTCGTGTTTTTCTGAAATGGGAATTCCTCACATAGCTGTCGCCTGCCTTGCCTCGCTCCCAACGCGCTAGGCCGGGACGGCGGGGTCCTCCAAAACAGTCGAGTCCCCAGCATCAGCCTAAATATTTTGCTATAAGGTCGTCGTCAAATGGCAGTGGATTGCGAAAGCCTGTTAACAGACGAGCAACGGCCTTGTCTCGCTGGCTAAAGTTCTTGGGGGAACAACCGTGCAACGGCCGTGGCCACGAGCCTCCAGAGGCTCTTCTACCTTATTCACCGAACGACGCACAGTAGCTGCAAACATGTGCTTAGAACGGCCATCCGGCGCTCTCACTGGGCGGCCTCGTCGTCTGTGAAAGACAAAAAGGCATTCCTGGTACCACTGCACGAACGAGGAGGTGGGGGGGCTGATGGGCGTCATCGTGGTAGAAGGAATGGCCACAGCCGAACGGAACGAGAGAGCGGCGAAACTGAGCAGCCTGCGGACGGTGGATGTCCGCCGAGAATCTCTTTGTAGCGCGTCAAGCCGCGTTAGCAGGGAACGCTGGTGCCAGGCTGAATCATGGAGTGGAGATGGACGCGACATGGCGGCCCCGGTAAACGTCCAGCCAGCTCTAAAAGCGCCGCCTTTTCTGCGTTCGTCGTCGAGAGAAGCCATTAACATGGGTTTTTTAATTAGCGATATCATTACCCGCTGTTCTGCCTGCCTGACCGCCAGCTTTCTGCAGTTCTGAAAGAGCGGGACGCTTAGTGTGGTGAGAGGCATTGCGAATGGAAAAGAGCGAAGAGCTCGACGGGATAACCCGAGGGAAACACCGAGTGCAAAAGGGAGATGATAAAAGGGAGAGAGACATAGAGAGTATCTAGCCAGCCCGGAAAAAGGCGAAACGAGTGGAGGCACAGACGGCGACGACGATGAAGCAGAAGCGACAAATAGGAGGAGTGTCCTATGGGCAACGCTATCCAAAATGAGGAAACGATCTGGAACGATCTAGCGCTCTCGTTAACTGGAGGGATATTCAAGCGACAGTGCAGATGAGAGCAGGACCGCAGACACTCAGGCAATGGCGCTCAGAAGGGAAAGAAGGGAGGAGTAGAAGACGCAACCAACCATCACACACCATGGCACGAGGTGATGTACGCCCAA
Source organism: Tropilaelaps mercedesae (assembly GCA_002081605.1). Classification (NCBI taxonomy): domain Eukaryota; kingdom Metazoa; phylum Arthropoda; class Arachnida; order Mesostigmata; family Laelapidae; genus Tropilaelaps; species Tropilaelaps mercedesae. Next base: position 8,632 of record MNPL01002753.1, read on the forward strand.
GCAAATGGGGCAACGCTGCAACTGAAACAATCCTTTAGAAGACGATCAAGACAATACGAACGAAGAGCGACTAGAAAAATGGTGCGAGTCACGAACACGAGGCGGGTGGCGTCGCACCCGACTGCTAACGCCGCCGACGTCATTTTAGTCGCACAGTGAAGCAACGAGTTTTGTGGGCCGCCCTCCTAATAAACGAATTGACACGAGGAGATGTATAGAATGAGAATGCGATCATTGTAGAACCCTGAAGAAGCCATCGTAGGAAAAATAAAAGGGCACGCGGTGAGGAAAGTGCAATATATACAAATGGGAAAGTATCTTTATATGCGTTCTGGTCTTTAAGAGAATAATCATCTACAAAGCTAATTATTTATTTCTTGCCTCTTGTTTGTTCTAGGCTTGCATTTAAAAGCTAATAATCTGAATCAAAAAGCCTAGGTTTAACGCTCTAATCATCTGTAGAGTTCACGAAGCTCTTCGAAAGTAGTATACTTACGCAAACTTTGTTGAAGTTAAATTTTCACATATAATAATGTAGTGGTTAATCAGCTGATTATGAACTTATTATCTTCGTTCTTTATTTAATGACATGTAAATTCGAGGCCTGAAGCCTGATAGGCACGTTCGTTGTCTGAAAGTAATCAGTCAAGAGAGTCAATGACATAAAAACCTTCACGTGGCCAATCTAAAGGCATACAATGTTCTTACTAAATGAGCGTATTGTATTTCATCAATTCGAGTTATTCTTACAAAATATAAGCAGTAGTTTAATGAGTGCAGCATTCATGTAGCATTCATAGCATCGTTTTCATAAATAACACTGAACGTCAACCCTCTGTTTTCTACAAATATTCTATTGTGGCCTAAACAAACTGTCTGAGCAGACTTTTAGGCAACTTCATGAAACATTTAAAAGCACTGGGATTAAAAGTCATTCGTGACATCAACAAGAATCGGTTTACAGAATATTTGTTTGCCTGCCTATTACAAATGATACACGCTTTCAGAAATAAATGCACAGATTTGACAAGCGGGGTACCGGCAGCGACGTGTGATGGCTCACTGCCTAATTATTTATTCACGTCTTTGGTTTTTCGCTGTCTTTTTGTCACTTTTGCTGGGTAGGAGTCTACAGAGGTCAGTTCTATTGCTGTATTGTATCCAGCATCTAGTTGTTTGTTGTTGCTGTTTTTTATTGGTGTTTTCTATTGCTGTTGCATAGCAGAAACGCAGCACTTCTTGCTGTTCGCCCAATAGAGGTAGGCGTCGGATGCATAGGGGAACTGAAAAGTATTATCTGCTGTAATGGTGTTCACCGTCTTTAAATTTACTCCTCCTCCTCTTCCTCTTCTTCCTCCCCTTCTTCCTCTTCAGCCTGAAATCGTATTTGGAGAGTCGGTCAGGTCAGTCTACGATGTCAGCCTTGACGAATCTTGGAACGAAACTCCAAAATATGATGGAATAACTGTGCTAGTATAGAGCATTTTTACTGTGTGAGATATGCCGAATGCTTGTACTGACTAATAGCTTTTAATGCGCGTTATATCCTATTTCTAAATACACTTTAGTCACTGTGCACTCAAATGATACGAGCTGAGCAATGTGCTAAGTAGCAGTGTATAACAATATGGTCTCAGACAAGGCTGTTAAGCAGCTCTTGAGAAACACAGAATACATACCGCTTCTTCTTCCTCGGGTTCAGGTTCAGGCTCAGGCTCGCGAGCAGGCGGCAAAGGTTCCATGAAGTCCTCAGGCGGCTTGAATACAGGCACAGGGATGTCATCATCATCATCATCCTCATACTCATTACGTGTGCGATCATATTGCTGTTTATTCTTTGGGTTTTCGGGATCCCACTTGGGCAGTTCCTTAGGGCCTTCACGGTCCTTGAATGCCATCATTTTATCTTCCCAAATCTTTTCCAGATCAGCATCATTAGCCGCTTCGAAGCCACCCGAGAAAAGCTCCTTCTTGTCACTGTATGTCCTCCTATCAGTTCTGCGCTCATATTTGGATGCAACCTGAATCTTGGGCTGTAAAAATTATAATATGTCAAGATGTCAGTTTAAAATTAACTATTCGAAGTCCCACGAATATTAATTGCAGAGCTTCTTTTTAATAGACGCACAGTTTGCACTTTAAAATCACAGCCTTACTTACAGGATACTTTCCGGACAGGGCCTCGGGATCGAGACCCTTCTTGAGAGCCTTGTTTCTGTTGATCTGCCTCTGACGCTCAGCCAGCTCTTTCAGCTGTGATATGAAAATGACAAAATAGAAGTGTTTAACAAACTATACTCATTATAAGCATGTATAAATAAAAGCAACTACTACGTATAGCCAAGGCCAAACTTTAGTCAAGTGCTACCTTTCGACAACAATAACTACAAAGTAATAAAAATAGTAAGAACTTTTGCTTCACGACATTTTAGTAAAAGAATCTTACATCGTAATCTTGACGTTTCTGACGCTCTTCCAAATCGTACTTGTCAGACTCGAGATTCACAATACGTTCCCAAAGATCCTTGGCCCGTTTCTTGAGGTCATCAACAGACAGACCTTCGATCTGGAGAGGCTGCACACGCATCGACAGAATTGTCATCTTGTCCTCTTCTAATTGTTCTTTGGTCTTGCCCATCTCACCGCGGGCGTGCATAATGTTAGCAAACTTATCCAAGTTGGAGGTTCCGAGAGCATTACCCATGTCGACGGCATCCTTCTTGCTGATGTTGAAGTTTGGCTTGCATGGTTCCATTTCCTTTTTCTCCTTAGCGGCCTGCATCGCCTGGCGCTTCTTCTCAGCCTCCTCAAGACGTTTCTTCTTGGCTTCAGCCTCCCTGATCTTCTTTTCTTCAACCTCTGTAATTTCACCGAAAAACGGTATATAGCACATTGCGCCAGTGTTATTTTACGACGAGTTGTTTTTTACTGATTTTTTGTTTCAATAATTTTGTATGTATGAGCAGTTCTAAGCAAAAACACATCTTTCTAGTAGTTGATGTTGTACGTTAACCAACCGCGAGCACGCTGTTCCTCGCTGCGCCTCTTGTACTCCATCATGGCTTTCTCCTGCTCGGCGCGTGCAGCACGACGTTTTGCCTGACGCTCCTTAAGCCTGCGGAGTTCCTCATCTTCCTTAGCGCGCTGCGCCTTGCGCTGTTCGATATATTCCCGCCACATCTCCTCCTCCTCTTCTTTCTTCTTCCGCAGCTTCTCCTATAGGTTTGCGTCAGAATCATGAACATAACCAGCATGTGAACATTTGGATGAGGAGCTATTTTTAGAGTTTGCACCATGATCCAAATATCATAATCACAGTACCGTATGTATGCACGGAGATATAGAAAAGACATCGAATTCATTAACATTATTACCATGATTTTCCAAAAGTTAGAGCTGCTATATCCACATCTACCAATGCATGGAATAAATACGTACCTCCATCATCATCTCTGCTTCTGACATGTTTTTAGACTCCGGGCGAACCGATGCGCGGCGAGCACTGTAAGAGAATCATAGGTGTTAAAACCATCAAACAACATAGTTACCTCGAGGGGTTGCACTATGCATAGCCAAATTTATTCCGAGAAAAAGAAGAGGTCTGAGTTAAGAAGACTAAGCAAAGAAAAATATGAGAAGTTATGACGAATGAAATACAAAGGGTTCTGTTAGATACATTGCGGGGAAATCTGACATCTGCCATGCCGTTCACCGTGTCCCATTTAGGGCAAACTACAACTCGAATCTTTTGCTCAAGGTGTAATACCCAGATCGGCCTAGTGCTAGGCGAAACTGGATACAACTTCAACATGTACGTCATGTTAGTGTCGAATTCAAAATTATGATTCCAGAAGTAAGGATGCTTTCCAAAGAGATGTTAGAGAGAGATGAGATTTCAAACCGCATAGCTTCCAAAAGTTCCAGGCATTTTCACAGAACTCGAGCGCCAGACTAGAACGACAAACACTTGCAGGCCCATTTTCGCGACCAAAATACGGAGCAGTGGTATTTTTTATTTAAATGTAAGTCTGTCTATTGACCAGTTACTAAGTCTTACGGAAACCATTGGAAAGCCGGTCACATATTCATCAATTGAAAACTATGTAGTATAAAAGTCATATATGTTGTCACGTGCTATCAGTATGACCCAAAATAGAGTTTTGCTTTTTTCAGTAAATAATGATTTTAGAGACTATTCTCCTTTTCTCGTCGTGGAACAGCTTATATCACTGATATTAACGACCCTTCAACTATCGAACTCAAAAGATATGTTTTAACCTGAATAAACAAAAATTGCTATCTGCAAGATTAAAACTGAATTAAAAACAAAATACTGCTGCAAACTGTTCTTGCTAATATAACCGCCGTCCATAATAGTCTGGAATGACCCAGGGCTGTGTCTGTGCTAGAAATAGTCATTCTCTATCGTATTTTTCTGCGGTTACACAAAGTTTACATTATTGTCACGGTTGAAGCGAATGACTCTCTCGAAGCTCAAGTTATAAACTTGAGTTAATACAAACGTCGCAGAAAAAAAATAACTAACCCTGAACACCTACACGATTTTTGGCTACCGTGGATCGAAAAGATGCATTGGTTCCAAAAAAATGTATATGCTATAAATATTTAGTAAACTACAACATAGAGATTAGGAAATAACAGCGGATATTAAAAGTTGTTGTTTAGCTAATTTCGTAATCCTACTCGAATTCGGTGGCCTTACATTCCCACTAACAAAAACTGTGGCTACTGCTGTCCGCAAGTACGTTTTACAGACTTCTGTACTGAGTGGACGGAAATCTTTGGCTAGTTAGACGGCTAAGGTGACCGAAGAGTAAGCGGTATCAAGCCTCGCACAGACATGTCTGACCTTTGGATTCATTCTCGAACTATGGGAAAAGAGTTTGTAAGTTGACGCAGCGTTTTGTACTTATAACCTAGTAGCTCTATACACGCAACGAAGCACAGGTTATTCAAGGCTCCTACCCGTCGTAATGAAAACTGCCCTTTATGAAAGGGAATGAAGAATGGAGGTCTGTTACACTAACTTCATTAAACTTAAACACCGAAACAAAAAACTGATAGGGAGTAGCAAAAGCTAAAACAAGGAAACAAGCACTCGGGTTTCAGGTTAAAAAAGAAAGCGATAGCGCGCCCAAAGCATCACGTGCGGGCACACTAACAAAGCACAAGAAGCAACGTCTTTGTGTTAGCTTAAAGCGCAAAGTTATATAACAATAGTAATGAAACAGCCGAATGCAAGAATAGTCGGACAACCGACAGACTTCCTCTTATGAGAGCCATCTTTTGTCTGTAGGATGAACTCCTTTGGGCAGACATGACTTTGTTTAAATTTGACCCTTTCCCTCGCTATAGTGATATTTTCTGGAGACGTAGACAAGTAGAAAGAAATATTTCCGTACCGACGAGCTTGATGTACTATATGTTTGCCTTTTCACATATATGTATTGAGTTCTCTGAGCCTTAATTCAGTGTATGCTTTACCGCTCCGCGAGCAAAAAGCCTATTAAGGGGTTCATTGCGCGTAGCGGATTCGGTTATGCCAAAAATTCAACTAAACTATAACCACTAAATTGCCATCACTGTTAAGAAGCAGCCGCCTTATAGCTTGGACCAAAAAATAGGGGGACGTTGTTGTTTCTCTCTTCTGGCTAGCAGTATTATTTTTGAATAGCTGCGAGTTCTTCCCAAGTTTTTGCGATCTGTATTCCACGTATGACGATGCCAGAACAACGAACAACAGCTCGAGCAGGTCTCATGGACATTTCGAAGTATAATCTTCGTCTGCGGATAGGTGAGTAAGGTTGGACGATGCTTCTCTCTTTTATTAAGTATGTGGCGTTCATTGTGCGTTATTGCTGAGTGGGCTATTTGGGCGGTCGATTGTTTTCAGTCCCATAAGCTCTTCTAATCGCCAAATACACGACGATATCCGATAGGTAGCTTGACCTTTCACTGGCCATAAATGATTGTAGTCTGGCGCCATTTTGGTCGTACCATCGTTCACGCCTAACACGCCTACAAAATCCTTCCTTACAGACACAGTCTGTACCTCACGGGCTTCTTGACAGAATAATACAGTGTGAATCCCGAATAGGAGTAAAAAACGCTCTAACCAAAGGTTAACGTTATGTGAAAGATCTATGAAACAATCAAATAATTCGTGTTTTCAACGTCTTATGGCTTTCCTCACATATGTAATTTACTTTTGATTTGTGTTTAATTTGCTTCAAGGACATGTTAATGATCGTCGAATTGGTTAAACCGGTAATGTATTTTTACTCTCAAAAATTGGTGATTAAGCTTGCAAGAATAAGCATAGAAATTAGATAAAGTAAATTCGTGGGTAAGTTTACTCCGGTGTTGAATGTCCTTACTGTAAAATCGTATTATTATATAGACATACGTGAGTAAAATTCTTATGAATGTACTTACATCAAAATCAATGCAATCTTTTTTAATAAAAGTGCAGCACGTTCAAGCATACTTAACGCCAGAATAAAAACTTAGAAGCCAACTAGCTACCTAAAAACTTGACTAAATGAAGGAGTTAATGAAGGAACATTATCATTTGGGTTGAAGTTACATAGTCAAGCAAAAGATCCAGATATTCGTATGTTAATTGTAGCTTTCGCCCGCGCAAGACACACCCAGCGACCGAGATCGGCGCTATTATTTCCTCACCAATAAAACTGCAATCTTTAGCTTCGCAAAATTGTCCATCAGCACAACAATCTGACGCACCAATTTCGATTTTTCAAACACAGCACACCAATAATGCAACACCGAAAGCCAGGGGTCATCCTCAAACGTGGTTCGAAAAAATCAAACCGCTGCGTGAGCATTGCTCGGTGACTGACATCGACAAGCGGACCAATTCATTCGACAATTTAACAAAAACAACCGGCCGAAGCTTTGTTTTATATAATTAAAACTTTTTTTAAAGAGAAAAAGAAGGCACAATTAGACGAGTACGCAGGAAGAGACACGCCCCATCATTATGAGAGTTTGTAGGACTGAAGGGTAAGATACAGACATAAAATATTGGGGGCCGCTTATGTAAACGATTATTGGTCGCTCTTGGATGGTGCTGTATGCCTCAAGCAGCGGCACGCACGACACGAAGTTGCCTTCCCGGAAGTACAATCGAAAGCGTGCATAACAGTGGAGAATATTTTACCTTTATTTCTCTGTTTCAGAGCAATGCATATTTTTGAATGCTTCGATAGCTTTTTAATTGAGGATCACTAAAGAAGCAAAATAAGCGAAAAGTTCTGCAGAAATCTTCCAAACAGCTTCCAAGCTCGAAAAAGTCGATACACTGTGAAAAATATTAGTACTTCCGAGTTGGCACGCGGGCTTCCGGACTGAATCACCGGGCAGACAGGACATAGCCAAGATAGCAAGAACGCGCAAGTTGAAAAGAAAATTTAGTTCATAAGGAAAAGGAAGATAGAACAAAATATTATAGGAGAAGGAAGCGAAAGCAATAACCGTCGTACCTGTCGTAATCGGACATAGCGCCTCGCTGTAGCATCCACGACCACCGCGACCGCCAACCAAAGCAACAAAACAACTTTAGAACGACAAGACATACGACAACAAGTTCGTCGACTGACAGAAGGGTGGTAAAGTAGTGTTAAAGAAGCCGACTCTTTCTCTGCTCAGTCGGCGGGAGTTTCAATCGCTATCGATGCTCCAATTACAATGACTTGACTGCTTTAAGGAACGAAATAATAACTGGCGTGAGAAACATGGAGGAGATATATAAAGAGAAAGAGACGACACCAACTAACCTTTAGAGAGCAAACGGGCGAACATTACCGAGAATAGGTATGCATGAACGGGTACGGGAAGAGTAGGACAAAAGGACATTAGCTTAGCTGGAAGTCAACCCAGTTCGAGAGTTTGGGATATCCAAGAAGATTGCAAAAGAGGTTCAAATCCGTGTGCGGATGCTAAGGGTAATGTGGCTGCCGCTAGGTGATTACTTAAAAACAACATCAGCTCCGAGAGCAGTGAGGAGTACGGTAAAGCGAAGGCCATTTCACAGCAAAATTTTTCTCTTTGATTTCCTTTCCCTTCACATGGACTACCCCTCACACTCCGCGATTGATTCTTCTTCTACTATTTTTCTCCTTCCATTACTTCTACCACTAGCTACTATTGCCTTTATTTCCTAAGAACAGATTCGTTACAACAGCTGTCAAGGTTGTCCACGCGGCAAATCTTGCCACAACCGCATATATATATATATATATATATAT
>MNPL01002756.1:0-29589 GCA_002081605.1 Tropilaelaps mercedesae
ATATATATATATATATATATATATATATATATATATATAGAATGAGGGAGAGAACATTACTGAAGTGTCCTCATTCTCTCGGGAGCTTCTCTTTTTTGTGCTGTCACCCGAATGCACCTTGTTATTCTTCGAGGCATCCAAAGCATATTCCCGCATTTTTGGACAGAGCTTGTTTTTGTCACGATCGTTGCACCTCTATATATTATATTGAAATATAGAAAGAGGCTACACGTGCTCAAAAATCATTGGTTACGGCTATTTGCGATATTATGTGTTTGCTTAATGCGTATGTGTCACTGTTTAATTTGCTGCTATTATTGTCGTATCGCCGTTGCTACCGATCGACCGGACAAATGGAAATATGAGCTAGCAAATCTGAGTACACTGAGGAAGCACACCACTTGATGCTTTGTCCTCCGTTGCTTCAAGTCCAGCATAACCATGACGAAGTGAAGCAGGACCGCTGGGAAATGTTGCTGACACGGTCAGTTTTGAGGATGGCTGGCTCTCGAACTTCTCCTTGTTCCCGCTTCGGCTTCGCCCTTCTTTTTATCCTTTTGGTTGTTGTCGTCGCATTCATCGGTTCGCTGTTATCATCTTTCATCCTTAGTTCTGCTATTCTCAGTATTAGCTGATTCAGCAAACATATCTATCAACCAATTGGACTCTAAGCTGGCGCCCTGCTCGGGGCGGCTTCCGCTCAAACACACACAGGGACAGACCAAAATACGCACATGCATAACCTATCGTTTACTAGGAGCCAGTTTCCTCTGATTGATTTTTTGACAACGACATTGATGTTTGCTTTCTGCCACGCTTTATCAAATTGTTGCACCTGTCTGCTGCGCCAGAGTCTGTTCAGAGCAACGATCATTCTCTATTTCGAACACAGGTGAAAGATAGGAGAAGGCCGAAGCGTAACGGCCCCATATATTTATTTCCACTCATTTTGGTCTTCGAAAAGTTTTGGATCCACATATTACCTCGCCGACACTAATATATAACGAACTAATTAACGTTTGTGAAGAAGTGATTCTTACAAAGACGCATGCCTTTGAGAAATTCAGAGAGTTACTAAAAAGAACTTTGCTGCTTTAGTCGCCTTCAGCGGCTAAATAGGTTCTCATACGGCGATTGACATGTGGCCACACTATGGCTACAGGTACCAGGACTAAGGCTGAAGTGACAACGACGATTAGCGAACATCTGTATGCTGCGCAAACGGGTGTCTACCGTTCGGACTGGAACGCAACGTCATCAGTGAACTCGTGGTAGCCCTTGAAGGTCAATAAAAAGAGTTGATATAGATGTAATTTTTTCCTGGCCCTTGTCAGACTAAAATATTCGATAACATTGCGGCATGTACATCTCTTCTAGGCGAAACAGTACCAGATATTTGCGTGACCTGATTTGTATGTGGTATGCATGTAGAATTGGAGCATAAATTAGCTGATGTAACCTTGCTTGCCAATGAAAGTCTGTGGCCTGTAAACAAAGTATTTGGTGCAATCGAATTTTCTCTCGTATCGTCGGCGTATCTAGTAGCGAAAGTGAACCTTTTAAGTTGAATTAACTAGTAAGAAATGCTTGACCATGAAAAAGAAGTGATTACTTTTAAAACAATATATAATGATTTGATATGATAATTGATTGTAGTGCTAGTTGATGATAAGGTAGATCAATCCATTTTCTCCCACAGATAGAAGAATGCGTGCCAACCTGCTGAGTATTGGGACTGACGAGGTCCCAATACTTAATCCTTTGTAATAGTGTATCTGTGTGCTATTAATTATATTTGTCAGTACCTACCGTGTCGTTGAGTTCGCATATTTTTGTTTGCGAGTTTATGGATAATGTTACTCAAAACGGATACCGACAACAAGGGAAGCCCATCCATCCGACGAACAAAATAAATCCATTAGATACCGATATATCGCACAGTTATTTCAAGCCAAAGGAAATATTGAGGCTCTCCCTATATCGACATGTTATCTACATAGTGAGCCCTCTGCAGTACTGCATACCTACTGTCGAGGCGATAATACAGAACAGCCCTCAAGCACTGCAACGTTACGCTCTGACCGGTCGAGGTGACGACTTGAGTTTTTTCCGCTTTTTTGTATAGCCTACTCTCTCAGCTTGTCGGCAAAGGACGCCGAAGATGTAGAAAAATACTGTAGAGCTGATAAGTGACAAAGAAAGTGGGATCATGGAGAAAAAGGTGCACTTCCGCCGGCTCCAGTGTGAGGGTGCCTTGAGGTACAGAACTTGCGGGGATTTAGAGCTCGGCACAGCGGTTCTGAGTTTGCAAGGCCTTTTCGTATTCAGAATTTTCGCGATGTATCCTTGTTTCGTTCTTGCCTCTATCGAACACTTTTCGCTCATATAGAGTATGCTGGACTGCGTCGACGTGTAGGGCTCTAGTCGCAATCTATTTAATAGCTAGCACACAAAGGGTAAGCGATGGTAACTTTTAATGCTCACTGTTCGTTTTGAGGGAGAATGGACGCCTTGTTGCAACCAGTTCGATTAGTCGGCCGCCCGCTTTGCATCGCTCCAAGTACAGGTATATAGACGTTGTGTTGCCTTAGTCTGAAGGCGACTTTCAGCACCCACTTCGTCGCGCCCCTAGCAATGTGTTTGGAAATTACATTTACATTATTGTTTCTTACATTGTTGCTTATTCACGCAAATTTTGAAGCTTATTCAGTCAGTTGCAAATACGTCTTTTGAATTTGGTTCGTTGGAACAACTGTTTTAAAAGTCTCATTCAAACCGCTGTTTGGTAGCTGCTAGCATCAATTGCCTCTGGAGAATGCGCCAGGGCATTTGCGATGATTTTCAGATTGGTTTTCGTTTATCGTTTAACTCATTTGTTAAACTCATTCCCACTCCTTAAAAATAAATATGATACCGTTGTAGTTTTAGCTGTTCCGTTTAGAGAAGAGGTACTTTACCACCCCTTTTCTAAAAAGAGAAGTTTATACAACCATAAAAGTTTAATTTCTACAACTGTAAAATACCTCAAAATCGCAGATACTTATAGTTGTACTTTCAATTCAAATTAGATTTTTCAAGGCCAGTTATTGCCTTATACAGCCTGCACGACACCGCATTTTTTCGCTTATACGCGAAATTCTAGAAGAAGACTTTTGAGGCTCGTATGCATAATATCATGACCTTTGTTTTTTCCAAAAAATTGTCGAAAAATGTCCGTGGTTTAATTATGAACAGGTGTCAATCATATACGAAAGATATAATGAAAATCATACACTACTCGTGCGTAATACAAACAGCATGGAAGCTGTCTTTTTAGCTTCCTTCATCTAAACCGGTTTTTAGTAGTCAAAAACATTTTGTATACTGAAACTACACATTTACTGTCTAATGAAATTCCGCATCAGTATACTTTAGAAGAAACGAAAATTATTAATGGAGCTTAGGTATAGCGGACAATCTGTAATTTTCAACAACATGTTTGACGCAACAAAACCCTTTGAACAGCAACCCCACGCAGGAAACCCATTAAATTGAAACTGAAAACATGCATTATTTATCAACAACTGGGCGAAAACTGCTACAAATACTAGCTATCTTTGTTGCCTCTCCGATGCTTATATTCCCTGTTCTTTCTTGTTCTATTCCACGCCGGTGCTTCGCATCCATACAATAGCCTGTTAAATGTAACTGGCAGACAAATACTGTCCTAAAAATTCCGGGAGGAGCTAAATCAAGCTGTTTAACTGAACGGCGCCTGTTGAACTGCATAGCTAGAAACGAGGCTTTCTAGGGAAGCACACTGTCACTGCCTATGAATGAATTTGTGAAATAGCGAGAAGCGTACCTGAATACAGTGTGCGTCACCACGTGCGTTAATATCAACTCGTTATGAATGGTTCTTAAAAATGGGTTTTTGAGAAACGTCTAGTTGTATACAGGCTACCGTCAGTATATTGTTTAATTGAATAATAGAAAACCATTATTTAAGACTGCCTCTAGACAAGAATTGGTTTTTTGTCATAAACACAATCGCACTGTAAATATATGTACTCGAAGCGCTGAAAAAGCATTTTCAGATGTACGATAAATCGACTCTGCACGTAACCATCTATGCACTCGCACGCAATATTGTTTGACGTGCTTTATTTCATTTCATATCTAATATCGCATGTTTCTAGTGAAAACTCTTCGCTCTAGTATCTATGAGCAAATCCTTGTCAGGAAGCCTTAAAATCGTCTCATATTGCGTAGAGTTCGAATAGTTTGGCTGTAACAGTTTATGAACGCGGTAGTCTGGTGTACTTTGACGCGAGCCCGTCGATACACGTCGAGTTTTAAAAAGGGTTTAAAAACCGAGCCGTTGCCTAGACTGGACTATTCTATATTACGACGTTTGCTCTTCGAAAAAATGCTGAACACCCTAACAGAGCACCTTTGTTCATATGTTGGGTACACTGGGTGCAAGCGGATGCATGTGCTCTCTACAACATGGACCTGCATTGTCTACAGAGGTAAAGGTTAAAATATCGTGGTTGAGGAAGTTGACATGACATCCACTTCTGAAATCTCCAGGTCTCTAAAGAGATGAGTTTTTCATGGCTTTCGAGGTCTACGCTTGCACAAAGTCACCACTGATTTGGATATCGGTACCTATAAGGCAGTTGAAGGTAATCACATGATGCCGTTGTACATCTGTACATGCCGACCTCGTTCCATGGGCGGACAATCTATTGCTTGACATTTAACAGGTAGCTGCTAGCAAAACAACGAAGGCCTAATCAGCATCCCTAATGTCTTTGGCCTTAACTTCAGCTAGTAAGAAGATCCGAAATATTCCCTGTAGGTACGTAAAAAGTGAGGTTATTAAAAGTCAGAACCAATGTCTAATATACATATGCATAAAGTGGTCCATGAGCAGCAGCATAACATGGCTAACAAATAATTCACTCACTGATATCACAAACAGTTTGCAGTAGTGTTTTTGCAGCGCAAAGAAGATTCATAGGTCTTATCTTCTTTTGCCATTTTGAGAAGGTTTAGGGGTTATGCAACGCAATTTGGCCACATTACTGGTGCGTTGATTATGTTATGTGCTCAACATTCGCTTTTTCATTTTTCAAGTAGATACTCCGGATCATGCATATATGCTCATGATACAGGATACCAGCGATGATATACCAGGATATATTAGCCTCATCTAAAAATCCTAATATGTACGATGTGATGTGTAGCTTCCACATGTACACTTGTATGGTAGACGTGCGTTTTGAGCAAGCTAACCGACGGAATCAGTTAACCAATTGACCTAGGTGTTCCAAATGGTTACATCAAGGATGTGCTGATTACTTTAGTAACCTTTTGCACCTTTTGCAAATACTACACTCTGTACGAAAACGAATTTTTTTAATTTTAAATTTGGGCTCCAGAAGCTCATGTTCGGATTATAACTTCATGGACAAATAATCTCGTCTGATGATGAGCAGTTCGTCATATAAAACCGGTATTAGTCTTTTTATCTAATTGTTTCAAATATGAGAGGGTATGGATATGCCGTATACGACACGAGAAGTACAGAACATTGTATGTAAGTACAACACTTGTTGCTAAATCCTTTCAGCCGCTAGTCGTTTCGTTAATATGCATTTACAGATATTTAGAGCATATGAGGTAAATTCGAGTCCAAATTTCTCATAGCGGTAGAAGTTGATTCCAGCTTGGCCCCTTCCACTAACTACTCAAGGACAAATTACAACTAAAACTTGTTGTTCAATTAGATGGCGCTGCATATTTCGGTAGCCACGCCTCAAATATCCAATACCTATATCCCTGTCTAGTGCCCGACTTTTTTTAATATATTGTGTCATCATATTTTTCAATGTTTCTGTACCCGTGTGTGTTCGCATCTTCGTGTAGATCCAGAGTGCGTGCATTCATGCATGAACATTAGCCCACGTAGGTTGAGTTCGGCCTGCCTTACATGTATCACAGGCTCAACGTGACTCCTAGAAGGAACCTCTTGTATGTCAGCAAGAATCGTCTCATTTTCCGCTAGTGAAAGTCACGGTAGTGAAAGAGAAAGTTTAGCGCTGTTAAGGGAGTCAAGTGGTGGAGCCAGCAAGGGACGCTGCCGGTATAGCTTACGCCTTATACCAATATGGTGGAAATAATGCCGTCTGGTATATTTCGACACTTTGTTCCAATGGGGCCAGAGATAAACCATAATATCGCTGCGCGTCACTGGCGTGAACAATTATATGTCAGAGTGCCTCATAAAGCAACCAGATAGGCATCAACTCTCCGTAGCTTATCGTTGCATTGGGTGTGAAATGTCAATACATTTGCTGAAATCTCAAGTGCCGAGAGATTCCGACCTGGGTTTTAATGGTTAAGGATGGTCTTTTTTTGCAATTTCGTACAATGCCGTTCTAGATCTCTAGAACTGGTAAGTATTCAGCATAGACAGAAAATTTCTAAACTCAACAGCAAGACATAACAAAGGTCCCTTTCGTTGACTAAATACACTAGTGCCGTATATTGTTGCAGAGGCGAAACCTCTATGGTACTTCAATAACTTCGCATACTCTGCCAGATGTAAATACGGTACGGGGCACTTGACCGATAGGCTGACAGATTTCACCATTTGAGGCGACCTTCCATGCACTGACTGGATCTAATCGAGAATACTATGGCCATAGCAAAAAAGCAGCAGAAACGTTTATATTAGCCTTAGCAAAACTAAAACTCTATTCCACAGCGGGGTGTCTAAGTTCATTGGCATACGCCCGTGTCTTCTCTTTTCACATACGGATTGAAAAAAACTTTTACGCTAAAATTATTGCAGCGATTTAAGTTATATCGTTTAACAGGAGCTTGGTTCTTTCATAATTAATTTTAAAGTTTTCGAGCTTAGGTTAGTCAACAGGACTGCAGCGTGATTCTCTTTCTGCTGGCAACTCTGGTCGGTGCGTCTAAATACTTCCGATTGCAAACACATCGAAATTCAACCTTATAAAATAGGCAGGTAGCGTAATAAAAAATATAAGGTCTCTTTTTAGGGCTTTAATCAAAGCGAAGCCGCGGAAGCTATACACAGCGGCTTTTTTATACAGACAACATTGCGATACTATGGCTTTATTAGCTGGCAGTGTAGTAGGCTCACGACATCACTTCACCAATACGTCGGACGATCTCGACGTAGCTATTCGGATGTTTCATGAAGGCGTTTTCTGGCTCTGTGCATGGTAACAATGGAGCATACTTGACACGCACCAATAGATTACGGTCTTTCTGATATCAAGGCTAGCCTGCACTTACGTTTAAAATGACGAAATTCGATCCAAAACCTTTTAAGGCATTTTTACCTAGCTGCCTTAGTAGCTTAAAGACTCAATTTCTCTCGTCGACATTTACTGTTCTACTCCGAGCATTACCTTCATTGCGTTATAATTATTTTCTATCATGTGAGGCGTTAAGATACCATCACGTCCAATGCGATTACCTCGAGTGTCCATTTACGGCCTTAGGGTTAAGTGGGTTTAAGCAACAACTTAAGCGTCCTGTTCGTAACACCATGACTGTCGCCAGCTTTCTGGCTCCACAAGGGAGCTGCCGACGGTATCAAATACGCAACGCACAGCTGTAATGAATGTGATTTATACATGCTGAAAGAACGTCCGGTTGCACACCAGTATTCCAATCAACCGTCTGTCTGGTGGGAGCGAGCCTGCAAACCCAACCAAGCAAGCCTAACCATGTCATCTTTTATATTGAGTGCGATTTCACGGAACCTGCGAAAGATTACTCGAGGAAGAACGAGTGCCCCGCGGGCGGACGATGCGCGTACGGACGATATACTGGATCCCGTGCCTGGCAGGTTTCGAAGTATATTCGCTCTCGATATCACCGGATCACTTGTTAGAAGAAGCTCAATAGACAGCACCAAGTCGCAAGACGCTGGAGAACAGTACACCGAGAACAAATTCAGGGCCGTGGAACGTCCCCAAAATTGGTCAGACCTGTTTGGCATGACAGCGCTGCAGTGGCGTCTCTCAAGGTCGCAACATACGGTGGCTAGTAGTGGAAGTTATAGATCCACCGGAGCAAGGAGCAGTTGCAATCACAGTCCGAGCGAACGAGAAAGTTTGCTCCGCGGGGAGGACGACGACGGCTCTAACGCTAACGATTCAAAAAGGTCAAGCTGGCCGGATATGCCGCCGCCAAACTTCAGGCCGCCGACTCGGCCAGGTCTGGAATGCTCAATGAGCGAGCGGCCAGAGTGGCTCCGCCGATTCCGCCGCGTCTAGCAAAATTCGCGGTGATTGCGAACTTAGCCAGGCCGCTTGACACTGTGCCCAGGACAACAGGACAGAGCGAAGCGATGACCGCAGACTAGAGCAAGACAGATCCTATCAACCAAGATAGCTTGCTGAAGGAGGGTTTCAGAACAAATCACACACCGTTTGCCGAGCGTTTATCTAAGTCGGCATTTGCCCCAACGGAAAGCGATGAGAGTCGAGAAGCTGTGTCTAGATTTAAAAAAAAAACTGTCTATCGAGATATATACGCTAAGAACAGTTTCAAGCGATTGCGTTCAACTAGAAGGTCTCCTGATTCTTCGAATATGTCAACGGATGGACGCGATACGCCGAGTACAATGTCACGTCGGTCCGCTCATGTGGTGGTCCCGCGCAAGTAACTGCGAAGAGGGGACTCGTAGGAAATGTCCACAAAAGTCCGTGCTGCTTGCATTTAGTGATTTCGGGGCAAAATTGTTTGGCTTGCTGACCGCGGAGGTTCACAATAATACTAGTCCACGCGCCAAGCGCGACTATGGAAATCGGACTTTTTTTACTAATAAAATAAATAAACTAATAAATTGAAATAAACGGATCTGATTTAACGCGACAACAATATTTCCCATATCGACAACGCTTGAGCAGTGGGGACGCCCGGTGTGTCAGTGAATCTGCCAGGCGCATGGACTACTTGACGCGGATTGACGTTTACAGCAAAAATACGTCAAATGGCTAAAATCGATCTGCTCGGTTTTATCATGAGTCGAGCAGAAGACCCACTGGTGCTTTACGGATGAGTGATATTCATGACGGATGCTCGATGTTTGCGAAAGGTTCCCACTTGGCCAACTCGCGCACTTTTCCTGTTGTAAGCCTATGCAGCCGTAAGAAATATTCGTCGCGTTTTTTTTACTAACCTACTAGACATCAATACCGTCATGGAAAAAATGCTGATACTCAAAACGCTTAGCCAATGTAAATACATATTTTTTCGTCGCTAAGATCTAATAGCAGCGCTGCTTATATATGTTTGAGTTTTCTTGAAAGGAAAGGCTTTTTTATCAACTCTGGAAATAATCAAACTAGGCCCCAAACGAAGGCACAACAGTTCATACTCGACCTACAAATTTGGCCACTAAACGAATGCTTCTATAGTTGCGAACCTTTCCTAACACTTTGCATGCGTTACAATCACTTAATGTGCTACGCCGATCTCAAGCACCGATTTCAAATCCACTAATTAGAAACCGTCCTCTGTTTCCTAAGTGAAATTATAGGCCGACATCTTAACCTTACGTGTGTATGTGTTTTATGGACTTTTCAGACATTCGTCAGCAACTGAACGAGCAATTAAAATGGCTCGACAATCGCGTAGAAACTCAAAGTGCGATCGTTGCGGAAATCCAGGATTACTTCCGCAAGCGGTCCGAGTTAGAGCTGGAGTACTCAAAGCAACTCGACAAACTTGCAAAACAACTCCTTCTTAGACACAAGAACGAACAGAGACCAAAGTGGGTATTCCATCTAAACCAGCCAACGCGGTCATGTTTAGTTATAGCGGACTTCATTCATGCTTTAGGTATTCCTAAGGAATTAAGTGTTGAGTCATACATGAGCGCTCCTGGTACATAGAAAGCCTTGCATTTGTTTGCGCCTGGCGACCGGAGGCGAAACGCAGTTGTAATGGTTCAATCCCCACCGTTACACGTTTAAATTGATGGAGTTTGTGTTACGAAGCAATGCGAAAGGGGCTACCATGTACGTTTAAATTGGCTGAGTATCGTTCTACAATGTTTTAAATAAATGCGGAGCAATGGTTGGTGAAAAGGTGGGGATGCAAGTGAGGCTTACTCAACTCTGTGACATCTGGCAAATTGTTTGCTCGGCAAATTCCACGACGTCCCGTGCGTCCTGTGTGCCGGTAGCGGAAGAATTTTTGCACACGAAATCCAACACCAATTACTAGTCTTCAATGGGTAGAATCAATAAGTCTCTACATAACCGCTGTTTGCTTTAGCGCATAGACCTGCGATTCTTTTTCTACTATCGCCATTTGCTTGGGTCGAGATTCGGATAGGTTGTATTTAATCGAGCAGAAGGTCACTTAATCGAATACCTTCATCGCCGAACCACATATGCTGCGGGCGCGTGCGAGATTAGTAGTTTCCAATAAATTCTCGGTAGGCGCTTAATCTACACTTGACACTACGAAACTCCAAGTCCTTGTAGTAGACGCTTTACTACGCATTTTTCCTCTAACGACACCTTTTTGACTTCTTGTCTTCTTTGACTATTTGCCTCTCTGCCGTTAAAAAGTAGATGTTAACCTTATTTGACTGAGCGAGACAGGCTGCGACATAAACTATGCTCAAAAATATATTTACGTTCGCGTCCTCATGGATATACGATCGGAAAGAAAAGCAATTCATTGTTTGGTGATTTTCAGACGAGATCAATGGCACCTATTTTCGTCGTTCCAATGTTGGCAACAGTTGGTAAATACGACGCGCAAACAGAGCACCGACCACGCAAAGGTTTGTATAAATTGATCGATTTGTTGGCGACCCAAACGGCATTCGAACAGGGTAAAATTAATCAACAACAACAGCTTTTAAAATGGCTTTACTTAGTCTTTTGTGCATGCGAGCATGTTGCACTCCTAGCAGCTGTTTATATATATATATAGAAATAGAAAACATATCTCAGCTCTTTGTATAAAAGTACATGTAGCAGACACCGAAAGAAAGCGCGTACTGGTAAGACTGCGAACAGTACGTAATTACTGGTACGGTGCACGTACATTCACTTACATATTCGGTTTGCGTTTGTGTAGGTGGCTGAGATCTACCAGTCACACATGATTAGTCGCCTGCAACACGTTTCCGAGGACCTTCAACGTATCCACCGGAAGTGCCGAAATATCGCTACCGATGGTCACGAAGAACTTCTCAAGATTTTGCACGAACTCCATACGGTAAGAGCTGTACATAATCATCTGTACATTGAATCCACGGTCTGTTGAACTATGAGAATACCACTTGTTGCACCTTTGTATCGACCACTAATGGAGTAGCTTCTGCATAATGTATAACTAGATGTGCATATAAAGGTAATTCAGTATCTTTAAGATTATATTAGTAATAACAATAATAATATTAATCACGTGAAGCCTTCAGGAAACGCGTCGACTATTATAATAATACTAATCATTATTATTATGTGTCTTAAAATGGAGTCCTGTTTGTCAGCGATTCATTTTTCGTTAGAAATTTCTTCCCACTTTGAAACAGTTATTTCTCTAGACTTCAAGCAACTACATCATTATGACCGTGTGCCCGAACAATAACAATCCCCTAAACCATATTTCTACTCCACACTGTTGCTTATCTGGTGTCTAACATATCTTTACCAAACTATACGATCGTCTATCGCAGACCATGAAAACGTATCACTCGTACCGCACAATGGAGCAGCAGGCGGCCGCAAAGCTGTCTGTTGTTGAGTCAAATCGTGTCAAACTCGAGCAAGGGCTGCCAAAGGACAAGGTGGAAAAGTCGCGTCGCTACCGGCTCATCTGTAAGGAGTGGCAAAAGCGGAGCGACAAACACGACGAGGCACGGCTCAAAGCGCTGAAGGCACGTAATGAGTACGTTCTGTGCACCGAAGCGGCGAACGCCGCTGTCCAAAAATACTTCGTTGACGATCTCTCCGAACTCATCGACGCCACAGACTTTGGCTTTCACACGTGCTTTTCTCGCAGCTTGCTCATGTACAACTCAACGCTCGACTGTTTACAGCGATCACTTGTCGGTTAGTATCTACGACTCGTTGGCCGTCGGTATTATACACGCCAATGTTGCGATGTCAACTGACGTGCATGTCAATGGAAAAGGAAAATACCATGACATGTTTGTGTGTTCTACTGTTGCCTTTTTAGATATGCGACAACAAATTAGGTCATGGCTTTGATTTATGCAAAGAATAGGTACGAATATCGAGGTTTCTGTAAACGAGCGGTGAAATTTGAAGGATGCCAAGTTAGGCCACTCTGCTCTTTCACATTTTAAAACACTTAGGTACAGTGTCCATCCAAATATGCTTATTGTCTTGTAGGCTAAAAAATGTTTTTTATCTACTTAAAAACGGAATGACATGCCAATCGTAGTAGACACCATGTACATAACGACGGCGGGGCCGAGGATTACTGGTAAAAGAAATGTGGCGCTATCATTTGAATAATATGATATCATTTTTTAATCTTCCCGTTGCTTCTAATATCGTGTTAGAAAAACGGCAATTGTTATGATTCGTATTCTTTTAATGAGGCTGCGAGTTGCTGTAGGTGCGTCGCTATGAGACCATTTCCGTTTTGTTTCTAAGACTCTAATATACTGACATAATGTGAAAAGTGCTCAATTATTTTATGCAGTGTTATACTTATATGGTTGGTTTGAATTATAAAGTAGATGTTTTGAAGGAGGGTAATAGAGAGGCCGACATTTTGAGGAGCGTTCTAAGGTCCTTCTTTTGAGGTCACCTCCAAAGCACTTCTGTGATTTTAAACATGAAACTTGCAGATTCTTTACTACCGAGCGGTAAACAAGAAAATAGCCATCAAATAGCTGAACTAATAAAAGCACAGACTACATTCCCTTTATTTAGTCCAGCCGGCAGATACGATTTGATCATTAAAAGTAATCACGGTGCAGATAGTCCCCTTGCTAATCTTGGCGGCTCTACAAAAAGCCAAAAGAAACACACTCACATCAAAAACTAAAGCAGCTAATTTTATTTGTCATCCGCACTGTCTTTCGTGTTTAACTCTAAGGCTGGTACTACTTGCAGGGAGTCAAGACGGTATGAAAAAATGCCTTGAAACACTGGATGCCCGCGTGGACAAGCAGAAATTCCTCGAGTACAACAATGCTGCCTTTATGGCGCCGAAAAAATTCACCTTTCAGGTAAGAAAAGAAGACATGTTTCTGCTAACTAACATAACCCAAAGTTTGACCTATGAGTAGGAGAGATATTTAAGGAAAACATTAGATGCGTCTAAAGGATGGCCATCCAGAAGTTCCCTTCAGGGCCACAAAAATTATTCATTTTACCTTTATCCAAGACATCTTTAGATGCGTAGTATAGATCCGTAGCTGATGATGCGAGTATCAAAAACCGATAAAAATGCCCATATCATCTCTAGTATGTTTAATAAAAAATGTGTATTCTCTCTTTCAGGCTCATAAGAGCGATATGGGTGTCGTTCTTAACAACGCGATGGCGAATAACACGGGTTGTGTCCAGGTGCGTTGATGCGTTGATGAGGAGTTTGATTTAAAGAGAAATTATCCTCCCAGCTTGCTAAATGGCCTATCGCTTTTATTTATTTGCGACTAAGCTTTGAATTGGTAACACAACAGCGATAACTAGATTTCGTACGCCATCAGCTGGGGCTTGCGGTGTATTTTACAGTGTACAAAATGCTTTAGCTGGAAATTAATTAATCTAAAATAATGCTGCTATACTGAACGCTTGACCTTTTATCATCTGGTTGCCCATGTTGGCCGGTCAGGTGCAAGTAGAGGACGCCATCTACGAAGACATGGAGCAGCGTTTTCGGCAATTACAAAAGAGGCTTTCAGATCTTAAGATCGAAAATGAGGAGGTAAGAGGACATTTTTGGGCAACCTTCCAGTACCACAGTGTTATCAGTATATCATATGTGGACTACCGCAGAGCTGAAAACTATGAAAAATAAAGTTCGTAAACCGACAATGACGTGGTTTTCCGTCATCTTCTTTTTATAGGTATGGAAAACATTGGAAACGGCCGAAAAGACATTAATGGAAATGATTGAGTCACGCGACTTCGACGTGTCGCCGCATTTCGATTCGGATGCTGACCAACCACCGGTATGTTGAACATAATTTTCCTCCAACATGGTAAACGCTCCTTTAAGTAGCAATTCTTGTTCCTGTAAACATGTTGGAAACAGTAACATAGCAGTGCTGTCACTAAATTCCATGTAAAGCCACCAAGATTCAAGTGGTCTGATTTAATATACAGGCTGTGACCGCTAGTTTGTAAACGAAGCATTTTGCTTGGGTGATTGACTACGCCCTCTAGTAATTAACACCGTGCTAACATCCTAACAATTTATAGAGGTTATAAGTAGACTTTAGGCGAAGCAAGATGAAATTGTTATTAAGCTATATAGAAAATTTAATCATAAAATGGATCGTAATAATTTAAGTATTATAAAGTAAGCACATATGAAAATGAAATGGAAGCATGCATGGGTATTTTACAAGGCACGCGTACTATGTAAAAATCTTGCCTGTTTGGCGATATATGTTGCTATATACTGTAGGCGACTGCATTTCTCACCAAAATTCTGTTACGTGTGATGTTTGCTATGTTATAAACTAAATGGTCTCCTTTTAGAAATATGATACTGGAATAGACAAAGAGTTGCCGGCCAAACAGTTCAATCCATTCTCCTTATATTATTTTAAAACTTTTACCGTCTATGGCTGCAATCGGTTTCAAGTTCAGCAGGCTCTGGTCAGTCTGCATGCGGCCTCTTTTAAACTCGGACTAACTGTTAATTGGAGAAAGACGTTGGCGATGAAGTTCAGACGTGGGGGACGTGTATCCTTCAAGAACAGCCTTAGGTACAATGGCCATTCATTCAATCGCCTGTGTCAACAAATTCTTGTACTTAGTGTTATTACAGTGTATAAATTGTCTTAGATACATGACAATAACTTTACCGAATTGTTGATATTTTAATAGGCTAATTTCAACTTCATCTCCTGTTTTTCGTTTTCAGGTGGCAATTCTGAACTCAGCGGTGCCATGTTCAGTTGGGGCGCATTCTCTGTCAATCGATCTCATGAAGGGCCCAACCTCTCCCCTCAACGGCAATCTCATACCCAGGCCTCCGGAGACTGTTGCGATAAAATTACGTGCCGACAAACAGGAAACTGAAGATTTCTATCTGGATAAATTTCGAGAGTACTCGATGCAGTGTTCAGTCATAACTCGGCTACAGGCCCGTGCAGACTGTATGGACCAGGCGTTGAGCCGAGGCGCCGCTGGAGCAAATGCAGGAAGCGTTGATCGCCCCAGAAGCAACGCTTCCGCCTTCGCTGCGAAGAGGACCCGAAGGAAACGTATCGGTCGGCAGGTAAAGACAACAAAAGTCAAGCACTCCACAAACGTCCCGTGTTGAGCTTCGGCGAGAACGGTGCTCTGTGCTCTGAACAATTATAGAGGCATGGAGGAGTGAATGAGTAATTCTATGACACATAACTTCCTTCTCCAGCATGTAAATGTGAATTCAATGAGTTTCATAGTTTGCTGCGTTCTTCACTGAATCGTAAAAATCTCCTTGGCAGGCGCATTTTAAAGAGCACTCAATGGATGTTAGACATTTGCGAATAACACCTTGCTTTTTTGGTTCTCTGCTGCTCACTCACGATTTGCGATCATGCATTTCTACGGCTATTCGAAAGGCGGTAACTGGCCAGCCACGGCTCTTTGGAGGCAGTGTGGAGGAATACGTTGATGCAACAGGACACGAAATCCCGCTGGTGGTACGCAGTTGTGTCCGTGTGATTAACTTATTCGGGTTGCACCACCAGGGCGTGTTCCGTGTATCAGGCTCGCAATTGGAGATTAATGCCATGCGCGAGGCGTTTGAGCGAGGAGAAGATCCACTCGCTGATGTGAGCGACGCGTCCGATATAAACTCAGTCGCTGGCTTACTCAAACTCTACCTCAGAGAACTGCGCGAACCGCTGTTCCCAATATTCTACTTTGACCAACTCATGGAAATCAGTCGTAAGTAGAATATTACCAAGTCGAATCCACGTTTGCTACGAGGCAGAAGCTGATGAAGGCACCGTTCAAACGAACAACAAGTGCCATGAACCCTATGCATTACGTTTGTTTCCATGCATTCTTTCAACTTTCGCATACTTGCGCAAAAAACATTACGCTAAATATGCCTGTGTATGCAATTGTCATTGAAAGTCAAGGTTAAGTGGTCGAGCAACTATATTGCTGGTAATCGATAACTGCTAAATCGGACACCCTCTAGCGTATGTCGAATTGCAATCAGGCAAGCGCGTTGCAAAAGAAATAGAAAGAACATCAATTAAGTACTAACAAATAAAAGAGCAGCTACCGCCTAGTTACCACCTATTCAGCAGAAAAATGGAATGATGTAGGCCCAAGGGACGAGGACCATCCCAAAACTATTGCCCTAAAGGACGTCATACATAAGGCAACTGGGGCCTTATAAAGACAGAACGGACCGACTGGCTAGCTAAGAATATTTTTCTATACTAGTTTGCATACTATTGAAACATATCGTACTTGATTAGAACTCGAGACTGTTTCCAACATAAGGAATGACGCTAGCAAGCCTGAAACGCCCTCGGGCGTACACTCGGATAACCTTTGGTATTAGGGAGGCTGTCGCTCGGCTTTCGTTGCCGCTTTCATGAGGACTCCCGGGCACGCTTCAATGGTCGCCCTCAATAGAATTACTACTTGGCAGAATTTAGTACAAACGAACAGAGAAGATGGCAACGCTGGCTTAGCTTCTTTTCTGCACAGCTGCAGAAATATAACATAGCGACTGGTTGTGACCGTATGGTAAACGAATACCTCACGAGCAATGTGCTTATTGTCGTGTGAACATCTGTGCGTGTATGTTACTGATGTGGGATGTTGCGCAATGATGTGTTGCGTTTCGGCGAGCAACTAGTCTAAGAAGGTAGTAGATTGAAGTAAATATGAATACTGTCGGTACTGTTCAACTTACAGAACTGAGTTCAGAGCTGAGCTCAAAAAAAAAGGAGTTCGTTGCCAAAGCCAAAGACGTTATACGAAATCTTCCTCGGGCGGTGTTCATCGTGCTACGTTATCTCTTCGCGTTCCTCAACCAGTGAGTAGTCCAATTCATGTGAAGAATTTATTATTATTATTATTATTATTATTATTATTATTATTATTATTATTATTATTAACAACATGCATTTCACCAACTAATACACTAGGAGCACATCCGGCAATTTTCTTTATTAAAACTATTGCACATTAGTATTTGACAAAACGTTGACGACAAACGCTACACATACACGATTTCACGTGAGTGCTGCTTGTCCCTCCAATTTTTGGTATTTTCAGATAGTCGGAGTTGTGCACTGCAAAATGTATCTCAGCAATCTGACGTTTCATTCCTCTATACATTCGTTTCAGTGGTCGTGTCGGTATCACTGTTTACGGTATATGCCACATTGGTATCCATGCAGTGAGGGTTATATTTACGTCAGTGTTTTTTGTGCATTAATATATCAAGCACATTTACGTCATTTGAATACTCACTCATTGTAGTGGTCACCAATTGTGGTTTATGTGATATAACGATTTCTTTAGGTCAATTTTTTGTAATGTTTAGAAAAGCTCTGGAAGTGGTATTAAAGTCGATGGTCGCTTATGTGTTGATGGGATCACATAGTGGGCTGTTTTATAGAATGAATCCTACATCTGGTATCGGTTAAGTAATTGAATTTTTGAACATTGAGAAATGTATTTACTTGTATTTTTCGCTTTTTTATAGCCTGTCCGAATTCAGCGATGAAAACATGATGGATCCATGGAATCTGGCCATTTGCTTCGGGCCTTCGTTGCTCCCCATACCGGAAGATAAAAACCCCGTGCAGTATCAGCCACTTGTTAACGAATTTATCAAGGGACTCATCGTTTATCAAGTATGCTACGCCATAAGCTAGGCGATCCTCAGCGATAGTGCATAGAGTCAGCCTTAACGGAATAACTGTGTAGTTATGGATTATTAGCTCAATGGAAATATCTGTACCGGCAAAAAATCACTATCCTCTTCTTAGCTAACGTTGTTTTAGATTGAATGGTATTCTTTACTCCTTGCGAAGTGCTGTTATTTGACACTTTGTTCTTCGTTTTATCCGCGAAGGCTTGCAAGATCCAAAGCATAGTCAATTGGCCATGAAGTATTCCGATCTGAAGAAGTCTTCTCAATTTAATTTGAACTATTTGAACTATAAGTGCATACAATACGGTATAATTCGCGACGAAATTTCTGGGATATATTAATTTTCGTCAAAATGGCCTAAAGGCCATTTCCAACAGCATCATCCCCTCAGCTATGCTTTGTAGCCAGCAAAATTCTTTATCAATCATTTCTGCGTATTTTTTTATACAGGAGGAAATCTTTCCTGACTCAGAGGGCGGACAGCTATATGAAAAGTATATTAGTTCGGATCAGCCGCCATTCGAGGACCTAGACCTAGACGTGCCTCCGTCCGAGGAATCTCAGAATATTACCACGCTGCTCACCGATGAAGAGGCCGAGGTTGATGGGCCGACAGATGCCGACGGTTCGTATGTTTATGTATGGTCGTATATGTTGTGTTGAATGCAACATATATATATATATACAGAGAGAGAGGGAGGCTAAAAGACTGTGACTTTGAAATTTTTGTTCAAGATGATTTATCAAAAATTAATGAATTTGTGGGCTTACGGTGTCTTCGATGTCTGAAACGTTAATTACGATTTACATACTAGACGAGGTTTAATGTTGGTCAAATCTTTAAAACAAACGCATACTGCTAATTTGCTAGACGAGTAAAAAGAGTGTCAGTTAATTCATTTTCATTTTTCTTTCAGATCTAGTCAATGAGCCAGAGATCTCAATCCACCTTTTCGGAAGTAAGTTTTAGTGCCAGTTGTTACTGCTCGGCCTACGGTAGCCAGAATAGAGTTATTATCACTTTGCACGGTTTCAACACGACTGACGGAGTTTTATGCGGTTGTCATACGATTAGATGACATCTATTGACCACTAGAACTACGATCTAGTCTGGGGGAAGCAAATGCGAGTAATGAGCCACCAACTACGTTTCACTTGGTTAGCACTAGACAGCAATACGGGCACCGGCTGAATGAAATAGTGATGTGCCCTGATAGCTTACATGTATTTCGTTATCGACGTGCGTTCTGTTACCGTTCGTAGAGGAAGAGGTATTGGAGGCCGTGGCCCAATACGACTTTGTTGCCCGCCACGAAAGGGAGCTTTCGTTCCGCCGCGGGGACGTCCTACATTTGTACACGCAGCTGAGCGCCGACTGGTGGAAGGGTTCCTTTAGGGGACGCGAAGGCCTCATTCCTGACAAGTACATCATGCTTAATATCCGGTCAGTGCACATATTCGGATTGCAACAAACTGAATTATTTTTTCTTAGTTTTTCATAGCCTAAAAGTATGTCGAGTTGGCTACATTAGAGTGCTCCCTATGCATTACGCAATCTTCAATAATATTTTAGTCTATCAAATGTCCTTATTGTGCCAGATTAACAAAAATATCTTGTCGTTATTCACTATTATTGTTTCTTTGTGGGTTGATCTGCAGGGACGTGGATAGAGACAAGATGTCCCAGGAGCGCCGAATGTCTTCGACGTCATCAGAGAGCCTCAGCTCGACGGGTGTCAGTGTGTCCCCGCAACGTCAGGCGTCGGAAAGCCTTCATCCTTCGCCAAATCGGAGCCGCTCGCCGCCACCGTTATCGCTTACAGACCCGCGCGGTCGACGTCGCTCACTCAGTCCAACATCTCTCGGTACGACGACCGTAGGACCGCCAACACCTGCTAGCGTCAAATCGGGTCTAAAATTGGGGTCTCGTCTTGCTACACATGGCCAAAGCGCGTCAGCGGCGGCCCGAGTATCAAACGATGAAAGTTTTCGGTTGGATTCGAGCATTGCGCCAGAGACTGCCAACAATTCGTCGCGACTTTAGAACGCATTCGTACCACTGTAGATTTTGAGTTGTATATTGTTGCTAAGGGGAGCACAGTAATGAAGTAGGAAGAGAGGACATTTAGAAAATACAACGATTTTGTACTAGTTTTGATCTAAGCGCTTAGAGAAACAATTTTGTGGAGAATCTCAAAGAAACCGTTCTGTGTTTCCGTGAAATTATTGACTTTGAAGATGACAAGAGACCATTGGATTCAACATCACTTGATCAACTTAAGGCAACAATCGAGTTCACCGTATTAAGAGCGCTAGTTTTAGATTCCGTGTTTCGTTTGTTGCTCTTAGTGTCTACTTAGTCTTCTTACTCATGCGTCTCAACATCGTATGCGTAGAACCTAACTTATATATACCCACTTTTTCAAAACACCCATATATAGATATCTAATCGTTCCACACTGGTTCCAAACTTCCAAAACTGTTCCAAACTGTTCCAAAACTGGTTAGATATTTTATGAGAGTGGAATTCAGTAAAATTTGGTTATCTGATTATATAATTATGCTTTGATTACATTGAGTTCGTTCAACTCAATGTGATCAGACAACAAATATGCACACATAAACGTTTTATATTATTGATGCCATCAAACTTTTACAAGTGAGTCAATTTATCTCACTTTCAAGACGCTCACCATTTTCTTAAACTGAAATAATTTGAAAGAAGAGACCCATCGCCTAAAGCTATTTTTAGATTTCTTTGAAACAAAAAAGAAAGTCTTCTTTATTTACAAGCCTACTCATTTGTCGCATATTGTTAATGAATCCTAATCGTATTTATATATCTCCCAAATGTGGAGTTCAGAAGTGAAGCATAACTTTCGTGCAGTATTTCCGCAACACATTCTCCACAATTTAATACGGGAAATAATAAGGGAGTGTTTTAAGAAATGGGCGACTATTAGCAAGAGATTTGTCTTCTTGATGGAGTAATTGTGAAGATCCTGAAATTCAGCCAAATAGTCCACAAAGTTTCATTTATGTTAATTCTGTCTGTGGTAAGCTCGAGATCGCTTTCGTATTATTTCGAGCAAAATAGTCTACCTTCTATACAAGCGTCCACTATGCAGCCACTAACAAAGTGAGTTAGGGAACGCCTAAGCAAAATGAGTACGCACTCTTACCACAACGATTTTTTAAAAAGAACAATTGTAGGTGCACATTTCAACTCACTTAGATGGGTTTCTATACTGACGTGAAGATCTAGTTTCGAGCCGTGGACTTTTGGACAAAATTAAATACGTAGAATAATTGCGTTAGATAAAAATTGAAAGCGGTATAACTTGCTCATCGCGAAATTTATCTGAAATTTGTCTTCGTTCGCTTTATACTATTGCATTAGGGATTTTTTAGAAACATCGTCCCGTTGTCTATTGTGTACGTTGGTTAATGTTAGCCCTGATATGAACGTACAGCCTGTGGCTGTACGTGTTCGGCTTGTAGACGTGTGCACTCATAACAGCTATATGGAAACATTTGAGTATTAGCATAATTGACGCATTTTAAGAAGTCGTTCACCTAAAGATGCAAGGTAAGAGTTTTGATGGTATCACATTTGATATTAGCATTCTCGCGAAATTCTCTGAATACTCATAAACAATGCACTAGCCTTATAGGCAATGTAAAGTAATTAATCGAACTATCTTTTTATCTAAAGTGCCTTTTACGGCGTGTGTAAAATAACACCGTGTAGTTTTATATGCGTCAAAGTAAACAGGAACGTCGTATTCGTAGTTTCCATGCAATTTCTATGTATGCCCATTTTCCTTTAAAATTTCCATACAAGTACCGCTATACCCAATCGTTTTACACCCATAGAAAGTCCTACACCAATGATTTCATAGGAGTGGTAGGTGTAATAATATTACGAGAATAGATGTAATAATATTATATTACGCGGTGCGAAGCAATAATAACGTTAATGATTTTGCATTTCTCGGTGGTATCACAGAACCATCTGAAAGGATCTCTTATGGTTTGCAGCGAAATGGCACACTTGAGTAATCGACATATTTGCAATACACAAGCGGCGTAGGTATATTTTCGACAGACAGTTTTGATCAATGTCATTTGATATCCGTTGTGCAATCAATCCGTTGTGCTTAAGTAAGCAAAAGCAAAAGTATATGTAAACAGGAAATAACTACCTGCAGTCTCCTTCCAAATGATAACCTTTGGAACAAACAACAACAACATCAACAGCATTTAAGTAACAAACGAATATCTGTATATTGCTATCATATCATGCCTAAACTTATTTTGAATGTCGTTATATGCTTCGTTTAAAACGACGCGTATCACAGAATTTGTGAAATTGATTTCGGATTTTGTTGTGTATTTTACCTGTGTTCAATATGTTCATTTAATGAGTTTGATCGAGAAAAGACAGTACTGAGATGCTTTAAAATTTTATAAAATAAGAATGACAATAAATGTTTTATGTTCACTTTATCTGATTTGCTTAATCGCTTGCTAAGTGCGTCTGTGCACAATAACAGCTCTCAGTGTAGCATGCAATTGGCTTTTATCGGTAACTAACCTTCTAACAGTATAAATATGAATCATATTTATGCTTTGTATTATTTCTCGGAGCTCATACTTGTATACTTTTGTGTTGAGGCTTTAACTTCTGACAATGCATTAAAACCTTGTCGCTTGCGTTTGGTTCCATAGGTCGGTGAGAAAATGATTGCAACATTTCTATAGACTCGTCATAGTTTGCCCAGTCTTCAAAAATGGCCAGTCTTGTCTTGGAACTTTAAAAGCATTTTCCATACTATTTAGATATCTAACAAAAGAAGTTAATTTTTGGAATTTTAATAAAGGTGACCGATTCGGTCATTTTGTGGAAAAATGTCAAGACAAGATTTTGCAGTTACTTTCCTTCCAAGTTCATATTCTGAGTCTATTCGGCATGATCGCGCAATTCGCCGGAGGTCACACCGCTCCGCAACAACATTTAAGCATCTCGTTAAGTTATACCCGCACAGACCGCTGTGACTAGTTGCGTTTGATACAGTCTAACGACAACACTCATAAACAAGTACACTTTAACTTACATTGGAGCCTAATCTGAACAAGAAAGCTGAAAAACATGAATAGACCTTCGTGCCTCACTTTTTCAATGGAGGGGACAGCCAGGGCCTCGCAAACTTAAGCCAATCACTCAAACGAGACAAAAAATCGTTCACACAAATATTAGTCTTAAATAGAGACAAATATGAATGACGCAGGGGTGCCATAACCTACATGATTCTCTAATATCAACAGAAATGTATGCCGCACGCATGCACTACAAATGAAATAAAGACACTAGCTGCTAGGTTGAGGTTTGTTTATTTCGCTTTCGAGAGAAGAAACACAGCACAGCCTGCCACGGAAGTTCGTATGCTCAAATATAGCTAGCCAGGTTAAATACAACGGTGAACTAGAAAAGTTTACGTACTTCGTTATAGCGGCCGTGGCAGTAGAATATAGTGAAAAACAACCCGGTTGGAAGATTGCATCGTATTGCATAGGCAAATATGGTCGGTAGCTCCTTTTCCGTTTATTTGGGAAACGAACGACCGTGACGAAAACGTCTCTTATATGTATATAGCCCTTTGGAGGTACCACGGCGTCACTGGAAGAAAATATTTATATGCAAGCAGCAAAGATTGAAGCAACCAAACGAACGAATTAGAGTGTGATGATGGCATGAATTACCAAAAAGTGCTCGGATCATGACACTACGAGTTGGGTAACTAGTCGCAGTTCATTTGCTGGAAAACAATAATTAGAGGCGGAAGTGGTCAGTATGTGTATAAAACCTCTGACTGTCCAATTAGGTTTGACTATGCACCTAATATTTCATCTCACAGTCTTTCTTTGAGTATCATAAGGTAGGGCTCATTTATTTTAACAAGTCTTCCGTTAAGACACTAATGAACTATGAACTCAACACCCGAAGCTATCTGCAACACTTATTCAAAAATGAAATCTTATTTGTGACATTAAATTTGCGCCTTCAAGATTTGTACCTGACAAACGTGCAATTGCGTGTATATCAACGAGATATCTAGGAACACGCATACGTTTTTGCGATATATCTTATGGTCACATCTCACACAGATCCTCACGGAACGCCCCTGGGGCCCAACACCATCTACATTTCGCAAAAATTTTAAATCTATGATCTTTGTGTGGTACTGCCATAATTTACAATTTTTAGCATGCAGTGTTTCATAGGATTAATCTCGGATACAGCTGGATACAGTTTATATGTTTGTTTTCTTGTTTTATACATAGGGTTCTGCTATCCTACAAGAAAGGTAGTACAGATCCCGCTGCAGCCCATTTCGGAGGTGGTAAAAGTTGTATTAGGATCATAATTGAAATGCTAAGCATCTCGCAATGCCTTAGTGAAGTTTTGCTTATTCACTTCATTAGTGAGTTTTGCTTGCCAAAACAGTGACCCTGTTTTTGAAATCATTATACAGCAGTACGGCGCAGCTGATGTTATAAAATAATGATACTTTTAATACAGAACATAAAGTCCGTTTCAAACAAGCAAGGAAACCAAGTTGAATTAGAGAACCAAATAAATATTGAGCTTTTTTATTTTATTCAATATATACACTGTTACGGCCAAATCGGTTCCAAACGTCACGCGCAAAGTAAGAGGCAACCACCATGCGTCGTCAGCTAAAAGCAGTTTACATGTGTGTTTTTCCTATGTAGGTGGCCTAAAGCTGCACCAGTATCACACGCAAATGGCGTCTTTGAAATGGAAATTGCGACCCTCAACAAGTGTGAATGACGCACTGGAAACGAGCACAGGGTCTTCATCGTCCCTGGAAGACGTTTCTGCTCTAACCGGTAACGATTTGGCACCTCATAATTCGGAGTTTTTTTTTTATTAAAACTGAACGTTTTAATGAATTGCTAGAGCTACAGCGCAGTTCCAATACTTTCCTTATTCCCGCAACAGAATGCAGGTGCATATTTTAATGTCCGTGCAATCCCGTTTGTGACTAACCTTTCTAGGCGCAATTTCTCGATTACGTCGGCAGAGTCCAATGTACGCTCGTCGATCACCGATTTTACAGAGGAGACCCCAGCACGTCGAATCAGGCTCGAGTTCCGATCTCGCTAGGGACCTGTCGGAGGCTCTGCACTCAATCAGCACCCTCTCTATCGAGCACGGCGGCCACAGCGAGGTTCGTGCTTGCAGCATCACTCAACGTTATAGAGATGAGCACCTTAAAATGCTTTTAACAGAGATCAAATATAATGCATGACCATATCGCATTTTGCTCGAGCGTAGCTTGTGGGCTACACGTCTTCATAACTAAGCAGGATTCAGCGGATCTTTAGCATGGTATTATATCGTCTATTGTGTTTTCGTAAATGCAATAGGAGGCAAGATATCTTCTCGTGTAGCTTGATCACGAAATACGTTTTTTAAATGAACTATATTGCTCTTTCCACCAGCGTCTCTATTCATCACCATAAAGAATGGATATGGGACGAATTCACTATCTACCCTCAAGTTACTAGGCCGATGAACCTGACTAGTTGTTTAGACGTTTTCGTCCTATGGCATTATATTATTTACACTTGACCAAGCTTCGTGTGTTATCGATTGTGCTAGCGTAGTCTCTTAAAGGAATATTCTATTCCATACAGCCCGTCGGGGGAACAATAAATGCTTCAGAGCTCAAAAAAGATAGAATCTGTTAGTATCAGGTACGTGCACTGACGTTGACAATGACTAACCACGGTTAATTATGGTTAATGGATGTCTGTGGATGTTATGTTTTGGTATCCATATTCGACAGAAACCTCCTTCGCCACCACATTCTGCCGGGTTGTCAGCCCCACCAACCGTCGCCTTGTTAGCCAGTTCTCCGCTGAGTGGGCCGCCATCACTGCCCAGTCTCGTGGGCGTAGGAACCACGGTGACCGGTACGGCTGTATCAGGCAGTATGGCCGATAACGTGATAGGCGTGTCGATAAAGAGGGACGCCCCCGACCTCGTGCAGGACCTGCCGCCCGCATCGGCAGGGCCTTGTGGAGGCGGATCTTCGGCTGGTGAGGATTCCGAAGGTTCGTCGTCACCACAACCGCCTTCCTCCAACGCCCCCCTTTCTGGCTTACCGTTCACCGGCGTCCAGATGAGGGATAGCGCGTCTTCAATTTCGGCGGGTTCTCAATTCAAGAGAAACTCCCTGCTTTCATCATCTAGCTCAATTTCGCCCAGTGATATGCACAGTCACTCCAGTCATCACCTGACAACAGCCGAGCGGTTCGCGCTCACCAACCAGTGCACCATGCGGAAGGGTTCACCCAGGTAGTAAAACGTTTTGTCGAACTTATACCTCACTAAAAATCTAGTACTCCCGTTTATCCGTTACACTTAAACCCAAATGGGCTTGGAATCTGGGATTTGATATTCAGGTACATATTCGCCATGTTCATGCATTGATATTTTCTCTTCAAGCGATAAGCAACTCCTAAGTCAATATTCTACAAGGCTTTCGTGTTCCTAACGCGTTCTGCTAAACGACTGCCGTCTGATCACAAAACTGTAGCTCTCTATTAGCACGCTAGGAATTAAAAGTTGATGTCTTATTTTTTTCGGTGTGTGTTGCTTCGCGCTAGGCCGAGTCCCCGCACAGAGCACGGAGTTGCAGCTGTGAGCTCGCCCCCGCCGGCGCCCGCGCCACCCGCGCCTTTACCCCCTGGGTATCCAGGCGTCGTCGCCTCCATTGGCGTCGGCCAGTCCCGCAGAAGTTCTTGCGGCACGCTTTCTCCCATGGCTTCGTCGGTGCCCGCCTCAGTACAGAAGTTAAAGCGAATGTTCACTGAGCCTGAGAAGCCGGACAACCGGGTTATGATCACGCCGCCTCCGTTGAGCCCGAAGCCGCCGGTTAAAGCAAAGCCGGCGGGTTTACTCAACAGACAGCGACTAAGCCCTCATTTGCAGCACGCCTCCGGCAGCTCCTCACCGAGAGAATCGCCTCCGGACAGTCCATCCGCCATCCAAACGGCGACCGATGGCCAAGCCGATAAAGCGGGCAATGACCCACCGGCACCCGGGGGCCAGCTAGCCCCCGGAGGGCATTCTGGCGGAGAGGGAGCAGCAGGTGGCGGAGAGGCAACGGCAGCTGGATCTGGCGGAGTTTCAACTCAGCCGCCACAGCTCACTGTCCGGGAGTACAAACAGACCTCGTGTTAAACCTAACCAACAAATAAAACAGACGAACCAGGTGAACACACACGCCGTTGCTGACAGGCAACTTATGGCAAAAACAAAAACCTCATGCACGCTTTAATTTGTTGCGAACGCCTTGGGAAAATATCTGATACTTTCGTTATTCTCATTGAAGCCTTCTAGAGGAGGGGTAAATAGCCAGACCAAACCATAAAATAAGGGAAAGGTGTTATCATAGCTATAGGCGATTAATGGTGAAAATTGTAAGCAGGCATAAAAGTGCTGATGAATCAATGACAACATTAAAATCATAGACACCATGTTCAGTACTGAAGTTGATGGAAGTGTTTAACGTAACCAACTCTGTGATTCAAATAGTGGATCATTGTACGGGGGCTAAACCATGTGAGCACGAACAAAGGAATGCAGCAGAAAATAAAATGTTCATGTTACTATACAGACAAACAACCAACCGAAATCTATCGAGTGGTTGATGCGAACTGTGTAAAGTTTAACAGAACTGGGTTTTTTCAGTATCTGTGCCAGCTATATAGACATACGTTGAGAACGAATTGCCCTTTGTAACTTTACTTCCTCGTCTTCAATATTGTTCGGAAATGAATCTCACCAAAGGTCCAATTCTCTTGAAGCGGTTTGCGATACCTGCAGAAGTCCACTTACGCCCCTTTTTCCAAACAAGCATAATGCAATGGCGCATTCTTTATTCGCCTCTCCATGAGGTTCAACAGTGTGTTTATTTCATAATCCTTGCTATCCAAACACTGTCACATCAAATGTCGATAAAATAATAATTTATATTACAATTGTTGTTAATATACATACACAAAACGGAATTTTATAATATGTACATGCAAGAAAACGAGCAGGGGTTTTTGGACGATAAAAAGATAGTGTTACTAATGAGCAAACATGTAATAATAGCAAAAATAATATTAATAACTGATATGATACATATGCAACAACTAGAAGAGAAGACAAAGTACTGGTATTGCCATAATTTGTGGTACCCACGAGGATCAATAATAATAATAGAATTTATTATTATTATTATTATTATTATTATTATTATTATTATTATTATTATTATTATTATTTAGAAGCCCTCCAAATAGACACACTCTCTATAAATACCTCGGAATACGCTATTTGTTGTGTTCCCCATAACCTAGTTCTTTGTTTTCTTAATGTTTAATGCGGAAGTTGTTCATGGAACGGGAATCGCAGTTTGTGGTTTTCCAGTGACGGGGGCAGGATGAGACCCGATGTCAGAAATTCGTTGCCAGGAATTTCGACTACAGGTCCAACTCTCGATTACCTGTCAGGCGGTTTGTGATTATCTCCTATGTGTACCATCCTCACGTCTTCTGACACCTTTTGACACACTGAACAGATATAAGTTATCGTGAATTCACACGCACCTTTCGGTATACCTGAAAATCTCAGTCCATGTGGTTCAAACTGATATAAAATGTAGAGACGCCTTTATTTCACTTAACTACCTGCACTGAAAACATAACGATCTACATTTAGGTTTCCACACTTTTACGTCTTGCGTCTTTGCAACTTCTTCATACGCCTTCTACAAAGAATCAATCTGCCTGTTCAACTGCACATTCCTTACTGATGTAAATGTCAGCTCAGCTGTTCGCGCATACATTTTCACTATTGTGTCAATCGAACAAGATGCAAACCCTATTTATCAACAATTGTATTGCTTACTATACATCACTTAATATTCTCCCAGTGTTTAACATAATATTATTACAAGAAAAAGAGCGTGGCGATTCGCAGCAATGTGTACAATAGATTAACCGTTGGATCGTCTAGTAACATCCGTAATCGCCACTACTGGATGTGCATGAAGATTTGACTACTCTTGTGCATTAAGAGCTAGCGCACGCGTTTAGCTCATCTCAGATTTGGATAATGCCGTTCTATTCGAATAATCGAGCTTGCCTTTGACGTTTATCTACTAGCAACTTGAGTAAGCACTGTAAGTTATTTTGGATTTAACGTGCCGTCGCGATACTACGAGCTCCAACAATTCACTCTCTCGTGTGTACGATTTTCTACTAAGGTATGCAGATTCAAGCAATACCACAATTAAAAACAGCAAGAATGACAAATAATTGGTTGTAACTATCGGTCGAAAGGGGATGATGACAGCCGACTAATGTACTAGTACATTATATATATATATATATATATATATATATATATAT
>MNPL01002757.1:8054-19431 GCA_002081605.1 Tropilaelaps mercedesae
TGCGCCAAGGTTTGCGGCGCGACCGCCTCAACGACATCCGTTAATTTTCGGCTATACCTATACCACTTGGTAGTTGTTGTTATAGGCTACGAACGCTGTAGTGTACTTGCGCGTCAAAGTAGGAGCGAATGTGACCTACAGCTGACGGCTATTAGCTGCTACGAAGGTTTTTCGTTGTGCTTCTACGGCAGGTAATATAACTGCCTTCTCTCTGCTGTTACGGTTATCAGCCGGTAATGTGGCTGCACAAAGCCAGACCACTAAAACGCGGGCACACGTAGTCCTTCTGTCTGCCTCCGTAAATCAACTTTTTTCTGCCATTTCTCTAACTCTCTCTAAGCCCCTCCAATTGATTACACCGCTGTAGGGGTCAGCTTTCTTAGGCGGCCTTGTTTAACATTTGGGGGCTTCCTTGTCCATATGGACCATGTTTACCCAGGTTGAACTCCGGATGGCGATACATTATTCGCGCAGCCGTCCAAATAAAGGCAATTGGCCATTGTGGTGACGGCAGCACTAGCAACGCCTCCGCGAAGACATGCACTCAATCGTTTAATTCGATGGAATAAATTTTAGTCAAGACAAAAATGTATTATTACTGTATAAATATAAATGCATGAGTAATCTAAAAAACCACTTGTCTTGTCGATACCTTCAAGTGTATCTTCTTCTATTGTACCGGAAGTTAAGGCGGTAAAGTAAAACTCTACTGCAACTGCAAAATACACAATTGTGCTCCAGTCGCAGATCCCTGTTAGGCTAAGCATTGTGGAATTACCATGGGCACCTGAACGAAGCATGTTGCCTGCTTAAGCTTGGCATAAGAACCATCGAGAAACTTGTACCAATCTTCTGCCCCGATGTTGTAAGTTGAAGAGACATTCCCGGGACCATTTTTGTTATTTTTTAAAGGGAAACGACGAGCCTTCCTTAAATCGAACATGTTCAACGTAAACACATAGGTAGCTTTGAGCTTCTCTTTTCTAAGCGGAATGAAAATTGTTGTAGCATCGTAAGCGCAGTAATAGGTCTTAGTGGCGTAATAACAGAAGACGATTCTCGTCGTTTTTCTCAGTATGTACTAACTCGGAGAAGCGCACGATACACCGCCTCGCAAACTGTTAGGAATAGTGAAAGAACAGCGGCTAATCGCGTTGGGTTTCATCAATTATCTTATACATTTTAAAGTGGGCTGGGTTCTGTAAGTCAGATACTGGTGGAGGAACTGATGATGAATCTGCTACACATCTCCTGTTCACTCCTCGGAGAAAGCTAGATAAAAGCAGTTATTAGGCACTTCTATATGCCTCACATGGTCTCGAAAAATAGACAAGATAAGAGCTTTTGATGACCAAATTCGTGTGCAGAAACACAGAAAAAAAAAGTATGTCGCATTGAAGATGTATATATATATATATATATGTCGTTCCAAAACATAGTAGAAGAAAGAGGAGATGGTTCTTATCAAGTTGGAGGCCATTGCCATCTGTAGTGTCAAACCGAACACTGGATCGCCCTACGTCTGAGCTCCTTTATGTTACTTGGTGTTGCCCGCGTGCCTGAGGATTTCCTCTTTTATACAAAAAAAGACTCTTGTACAATTCGGTATGTGTATGGCACTTTCTGTCTAATATAGGGGCCGAAATCAAAAGCTTCAGGGATAATAATCCCTTAATCCTACAAATCCGTCGCTTTGGGAATAAGCTTGAGGATGAGAAAGCAATTAATGTTTTATTTCTCTAGCTGATTGGTGCACCTTTCAGCATGACATGATGTCGCACCGTTACTTTTCACCACATGGCTACTATCCTGATCGTGGATGGACAAAAAAACAGAGTCTTGAAGCATATCTGTTTGTGCAATAGTTCATTTGAAATCGTCTACTTTTATCTGATATGTTATGTTAGACTGCAGGTTTTTTAAGGCTTAAGAACAAATATATTAGATACTACACCTGAAGAGCAGTAAGTGGACTAAATGTACAAGAATCGCTGAATTTGTTACTAACTTTGACGTAGAAGTTATTTGTGAGGTTTGCTTAAATCCAAATTCTCGCATCCACATTTCGAGCATCATTGATCTGGTAGCAAATGGTGCTGTTTTATTTTATCGAATTCTTTGATGAAGTTCAAATAGACAACGTCAAATCATATTTTACCTGGGTTGTATGCGGAATAGGGTTGCTGTTGCTGTTCCTTTGGTAAAATTCTTTAGTTTTTTCTTCAACAAAGGGGGTAACTCTTGGGCTAACACGTAGACTATGAGCAGATTATCTAAAATCAGCGATATTACACATGGAAGTGCGGGTAGCCTTTGTCTATGGCATTTCCTACTGGCCAACCATTTGTAAATGTAATTTACAGTTATACTTTGATACAGCTGCCTGGAGTTTTTTTCGAAAAAACGTTTGGTACAGTCCGCCACCTCGTAGAATTTGGTCAGTCCAAATACGATGCTTAAATAATTAGCAATGACAGTTTCTTCTTAAATACAGGGGTAATGCCATTACTGCACCTGCCAAGCATATTCATTTTGCCAGTAGTATAATCCTAGGTTTTTTATGGAAGGTCGCAAAATACATTCGTTTGTTGGCCATAACTGTTTGCTGCGACACGGACTCCGACATAGGGCCATGAACGACATCAGCTTTGAGTGTGTAGATTATATTTTGTAGGCATTGGCACGAACAACTAAACAAATACATTTGATTCACTAAGCGAAAATTAGTTTTCAATTCATTTTACATTTTGACAATGTATAGAATGTGCGAACATGATTTCTTTCGAAATCCTGACATTTATCTTTCTGTCCTACATATTTCACTTGAAAGTATTCCAGTATGGCTGTCTATAAAATGTCTCAGAAATCATTTTAAAGTCATCAAAAACCATAGTGCGTTCTGTTGTCACTTCCCACTGCAGTCCGCAGTGCTAGAGCGACTTCTAAGACATCTTGCTTGGCCCAAGGCTCAAGGGCCTACCCCATACTTTTCTTATCCTGCCAACCATAATTTACTGGTTCCTTGAGGATAAATGTGATGAATAAAAGGTGAATCAAAAAAGGAGGGTGTTGACCAAGTTTTGTATATATGGAGAACTTGGAATTAACATTACCACAGTTGGCAACAGAAGGAAATCCAATGTTCCAGATAAGTGACCCATAACCCTTTGTGAACGAATTCCTATCGGTTTACAGAGGAGGTGCAGCTCGGGTTACGTCCGATCCCGGGGGATAGGATGACTTTTGACAACAAGCGTCCAAGTCGGATGCAGTCAGCGAATACATTTCATGATCAACTTAGTTATGACGCAATATTTCTCGTGCCTTTAAAGATATTTATTTCGAGAAAAAATAGTTATATAGATAGACAAAAAACTAAATTAATTTAAAACTGAAAAACATTATCAAAAAAAGAGGAGAAGCATAAACTTTTAATAGAAATAGCCTTGAGGGCGCGCAAGACTCGAGTAACTAAGTCTAAATAGTCAAGCAAATTAAGGGTTATCTACAATTGATGTTTGGTTAGGTTGCATCCCGACCTTATGCTCTTTTTACTTAATTTGTTCGAAGTTTCCCTTAGCACCTTTACTAATAGCCCTTACGTATCGGATCAACTGATTTCAGTATAGACGGAACTGCCGAACCATGGGTAATCCCCAAGATCATATGCTTGGATTCCGGTAAACAAACTTTTCAAATATTCGGCCAGCATCCTTGTTTCATGTCATAGCATACTATTGGTATATTTTAAATACCAATTGCATTATCTGTTTTTCAACTCGACCTGGCCAATTTGCCTTCTGATATACATAAGCGTCAAAATGTGAGGGGTTATTGGAAGTATACTCCTATTTTTATTAATGTCAGCTTTCAGTATAGCAAAAAGAATACATGCATTTGCGCCACTTAGATGCACTATTAGGACTGATGAGAGTTCAGCGCCGGAATCAGTAATTATTAGAATTTTATTTTCCAAGGATCCTCGAATCTTACAAAGTTCCCCTCGTACACCCTGTTCTGTCCCTACCTCGAAAATGTTTTTCACACTT
This sequence comes from Tropilaelaps mercedesae, assembly GCA_002081605.1. NCBI lineage: Eukaryota > Metazoa > Arthropoda > Arachnida > Mesostigmata > Laelapidae > Tropilaelaps > Tropilaelaps mercedesae. The sequence continues at coordinate 12,104 of MNPL01002757.1, forward strand.
AAACCATATGTATGCTGGACTCCATTCTATGTCTAATTTTTTAGGAGTTCCCGTCGTTTTAAGCTTGGAAGCATCCTTGTCTCACGTCGAGCACGCTAAATGCACAAAGTTAGATACAAAAAACATGCGTCACCATAATTAATTAAAACGTACATTTATCAGAGCTATCTTGCATTCGTTTTCATTTCGTGTAGCAGAGTGAATGTCACACCTTTGGAGCGAAGTTGGCGCTAATTTGGAAGAAGAAATAAGAATATTAAAAAGCAATGTCAGTGAAAACAATGGATACCCGGGTAGTTTCTCTTTAACTTAATATAACTCCGATAATAGTTTAATCCATCCATCAAGCACTGTGCCCACAAACGGTAACCCTTTTATCGAATAAAGATAGCGGTGCTAAAACTTATGCGGTTGACTTGTAGAGTTTCAGCCATTATTTCATAGAAATTTTATGTCGAAAAATTGATTATAGTTTTCAAAGTTAACACATGCCTTTCACACAGATGAAAAGATTGGATTGAAATCTAAGTGAATTAATCAAAATATATTGAACGTTATAGTAAACTTTTATTGAATTTTATAAAACTTAACCTACCTCAATTACAATAATAATCGCGATTAAGGTGACTACGTAGCAAGTCAAAGAGTGTTTCTATTGATTAGCTACCTTATTGATATTGGATTTGAATGCACATGTTCATAGCAATCCGTAACTATAATTACGAGGAACTGGCTTTCCAATACGCCCTTGGGCAACCCACTGAGCCTTCGTTTCGCCGTCACGAACTACAGAAAAAGTCGGGAGGATTATTGCCACCAACGACATGCTCCCTCTCTCTTCCTTCCCCTTTTCCTTCCTCTCACTTCTCAAATTTCAAGTGGTCCTTATTCACCTGTCAAAGACCTTTTGTCTCATTTCACCATGAAGTGACCACGTTGTCGGTTAAACAAGGAGCATCCTTTCCCCGCGGCGATGTCAACTGTTACTTATCCGCCCGCTTCCTTGCTTCAGACCCCTCAAGGAGAAGCTTTCAATTTCAGAACTCGACAGCTCTCGAGTGATTCATGCTTACGTGAGCTCAGTTATCCCTTGAAACCTATCCTCGAGTAAAGTTATCTCTCCGGCGTCGCCTTTTCAAAGTTTGCTCTAAAATTATGCCTTTACTCAATAGCGCATAAACAACGAGAAGAATACTAACCCACCAGACGGAAATGAGAGAATACGGTTGAACTCACTATTCTTAAAAGCATTTATCTGTGTTATTCGCAAAATGAAAATTGATTAAATTAGTTCAATTCCTCGACTTGTTATAAAAGTTTCTTAAACATATATTTAGTACAAAAAAAAACCAAATAAACGGTAGGTAACGTCAGCTTTCTCTTAGGAATAAAAATGCTGCTGAAATCTGCATATTGTAGTTTCTTATAAAATTTCGCTTTCCACATGTAGGCAACATGGTGTGCAGAGAGCTAAAAATTTCTCAAGGATAGCCCTGCGCGCTATAAAATTCGGATCAAGCGCTTCTTTGGATATTGTTAGTCGCTGTCTCGCGTTTGGGCATTTTACCTTTTTCCATTATTGTGCACCAATGCTCAGTTACTGCCATACGAATGAGTGGTTTATTCAATTTAGATTATAGTATAACAACTTTGTAACAAAAATTCACGACAATTTTGCCGCTTAAGTAGTACGTGTATCCATATTGGACTCCTCATCTGTCTGTTTTACGCAACGAGAATAATCTTAAGGACGGTAGCAATTTCCAACATGAGCGCTGTCAAGTCATTAACATTATCGTATTTTGTAACTATCTTCTCTTCTTAATATTTGGGCTAGTCGTTTCACGAGATGTGGCTTCATTGAATGCACGATACTGCCACCAATCAACGAGACGAATGATTTTAGTCATTTAATTACTGAAGTAGGTATTATTACGTGCTATTATTGGTAAGAATGTCATAAAGTATGGCGTACGTCATTGAAGTTACTGATATTGGACAATAAGTACGGCTATCGCAAAACGGGGTCCAGGACCGTCGACGAGATCCAATAGAGCTTAGTCGATGGGTGCCGTTCGACGGCCATCGCAACCGTACAGAGTAGCGAACATGCCAGTCAATATTTGTGAATGCATTAAATGCATTCAGATATCCGGGCATACCGTCGACTGCAACGTGCGCTAATGGGGGGTGGTACGATAAACCACGCAGGCTAACTAGAGCATATTTCAGAACAAAACAGGAACATTCACGTAACCAGCTTAGAAACCTAAGCTGAGCGCCAACATATTGCCAGCTTTCAATGAGTAACAAGTTTTGAAGGATTTTTAAGGTTATTGGGACTTTTAAGTGCTTTCGTTTGCGAGCTCTACGAATTACGATTTAGGAAATAAAAATTGCAGAATATTCTTCCGTTGAGACTAAGAAACGCTTATCCTTGCGCCACATCAATGTATTTTTCTGACACTTTTCTTGACACTATCAATACCGTTATCTCTAATCGGCCCACTTGACATAATCTTCAGCTTTTTCTCAGTTAGGAGCGTCTTTTAACTTCTTTACATAATACGTAGAAGTGATGCATTTCATAAAATGAATATACGTTTTAAAGTTCCATAGTGTATCGAAACTACCTACAACCGTAAATTCCTACAATGTATCATTAGTAATTTTATAAGGCAATAAGCAAAAGATAGATTAAAGCTAGAGATATATATATAAATACAGCGGTAATGACACACATCTAATTTATTTACTAGGCTTTGATTTTTTAGACGTTTTTTTTGTAATTCAATCTGAACGAATAGACCTCACTCATAATACAGTTCCATCCAAAAAGGAAACTATTCTATACGTCTTTAAATATATAAATCCTTTATATAAAGTCTTTGAATATAAAATATTGAGCGAAAATCATTCATGAAACCAGCGTACCAAACGGTGTGTTAATTTAATTAAGTTAAACGATTTCACGTTGACAATATTTACTCTTGTGTAGCTGAGATGGGGTTTTGTCTCGTCACACAAGAGTTTTGCGCAAACTTCGATGGTAAACGCATCAGTTGCAGTTGTTAATTTGTAGCTTCGTACTCATGGTATTTCCTCATTTCTTTTAGAGCTTACAGATGATGTTTCTGTAACCCATGACTTTTGACGGATGCCTGCACGAGACGGAAGAATTCTAATCTTGTCCTACACGCATGTGTACTTTTACTGTATGTGCAATATTTGGCATACGCTTTTGACTGACGATCTATCACAGCAAGTCCATTGCACTGATACAAAATTATTTTCTCGATTAAGGCCAATGAAGATGCAATGTTAAAATGTTATAAATCGAAACTTCTTTATTTGTTCTTCACTATTTTTTCTTGCTTTCTGTTTTGACAATAACGACGGAATAGCCGAAGAATGAGCAGGCATTTAATACCGGCCTGTAATATTCTACTTTCTTCTTCAGACACAAACACGCAGACTACTTCCACCCTTGTGCCTTATCATTGTCTATTACATATCTTCAGCCTGCCATTGCTATTAAAATCAGCACACGAAGTTGCTGAGCCATTATTAGCAGAGGTGGTAGCCTCAGCACAGTCTTTATTTCTAACGTTCCTACACAAAATTCAGATATTAACAAAGATAATTCATTTATGCATAACAATGATAATCACATTGTTATTCGTTTTTTACAAGCCATTGGCTATGTCTGGCAGTTACTTGAATATATCGTAATAATATTTGTATGTTCCTGAACCACTTGTAACTAGGATTGAGATGGGTTGCGGTGATACTGTCAAGTTTAACTAGATCACGATCATTTCTATTTTATTTATAGCACATCATCCATAATTCTAACGTAACGGGGCCGTCTTGTATACATGTTACATTGTTTCTTTGTTCTCAGCTTATTCATAATGATTCGGTAATGAGCAAAACATCGGGGAAAATGTACTAATTATTTACAATTGTCACTCTCCATGTACATCCAGCCTATGACTATATGTGTTATGAGTTTGCTATTTATAATGCAATGTGCACGTTATCTCCTAGTCATGAATAGTATTCATTATGTTTTGGTGCATTTTATACCTACTATGTCTTTAATTTTACACATCTTGATCGAAAGGTTGTATGTGCTTATGGATTTTACTGAATGTGTAGTTGTAGCCCCAATGTAAAACTGTCAACTTTTGTCAAAGATAAGATCTGTTTAGGAAATAGTTCACTAATTTGATACGAGAATCAATGTTTTAAGCAGGCGCGCTTTCGATTATTTTCCGTACCCCTCACGATAGAAAAACGCTACGATTTCTACGATCTCATATTCGGACTAATGTAAGATGTTGTCGTCTTCTTGTCCGCCGCAATCCGCCTATGTCAGCTTGACCGAATTCTTTTGTTGACCCTTTGTCTCGAATCGTTAACATGCGCTGTGATGTCTGCGTATCATGCAGACCGATTAGGATCGGACAGTGATTAACTTCGCTATGTTGACTATCTACAGCATTTAACGGTTGAGTACCTAAAAACTGGGAAGCATCAAGTTTGGGTACATGGTCGCCGGTGTCATAACTGTTTTGGGATTCTGTAATAAGCACATTCACGCCGTCATTTACCTGGCATGACCCTACGGCTTCCGGTGGTAGTACCATGTTTGTCGCCTTAAATGTTATCCCTTGTTCTCGGTAGTCACGTACTGAAGCCACGGATCTAGGGTAGGTACTTGCGCAAGAAATTGGTTTGTCCGGTACGAACAAGTCCCCTTGTCTGCTTATGGACATCTTCTTATCACAGTTGTGGTAAGACCAATCTCCGTACCTAAGACATTTCCAATGGTGTCGCTTTAACTGATAGCTTATGAGTGTGGTTTTGTTCTTTGATGGCGCTTGGTAGTTTTGATTTTCTGATACGTCTGCATCCGTTCGCAGAGAGGGTAATTCTTTTTCATGGCAGCTGTGTCGACCTGTACCGAGTTTTTCCTTCCTAATTGGTGAAAATTTCATCTTGTGGAGCGATTGATGTTTATGTGGGTGTTGACATGAATTCGACGCTTGAAAATCATTCCGCAGTGGCAAATGCGGTCCCTCTCCGCTGGGCTGGCGCTATACGGAGCTTTCGACGTTGTCATCAGTGAGTTCGAGGTAGTACTCGGATTTAAGGAGTTCCCGCCGTAGAGGCAGGGTATTGTACCCGGCACCACTTGACCCTCCGGCATTAAGTCCATGACTATGCTCCATGTACCTTCGCGAAGTGACAGGACTATCATAAACATAGGCCTGCAAAAGGGCAAACATATTGTTCAAAAAAAGAAAGACAACAAGGTTAAACTGCCATGTATACAACGTTAAAGTCCCTATCTATAAAATAAAATTGTGACATTCACACTTATTGTGAGTCATCTTCAGTCGACCAACAGGATTCATTTAAAGTGAAGTATTCTTTTATCATTTATTACTATCTACGTAGAAATGCTATGCGCATATTGCATGCTCATTGTTACACGTGTTCATTTTCCATTTCTCACGAAACGAGAGCTACATAACGAAGTGTACAGCAGAGGTCGCGCGTTTGTAGAAAAATACAAAATCAAGGGAAACGTAATTCCGCTCAAAGTCAGTTAAGGTCGCCTAGTAAAATTTTTGAAGTGAACACTGCTCTAACGGACTTTTCCAATTAGATAGAGCAAGTCTCCCTATTGGTCGTATTCAGGCGGAGTGGATACACTATTTCCTCTGGCTACCAAAGTAATGCTTGCAAAACCTTTACTTGTGCGTTCATATACTCAGAGACCACCCCTAAGGCACCGAAAACTAGGAATTATGTTTAGTTCAACTGGTTTATAGCAAGACTAGATTAGCGGGAACGTACTAATATAAATGAAACAGAATGTATTACACTGCATTTCAAGTTTTTCGCACTGTAACCGCTGAAATGAGCACTTAGCTAAGAACAAGATAATGGCCCTATAAAAAAATAATGAGTGTAATGTAGCCTCTTGGTAAAATGCTTCAGGTATGTAAGTGGTGGAAAAAATTTCGGGGATGATTAATGATATCGTACTTAAGTCTGATTACTAACAGTCGACCAGCGGGTCCAGAAGAGTTTCGGTGACAACACACAGTAAATATTGTAATATCGTAAAAAGATAGTAAACATCGTCATTGTTCCCTTTACTACCTAATCTAAACTTTCTGGGGACCCTTTTCGTCCTGGTTGGGAGTAGTTTCTCGCTTCACCTTAAGCAAATAGGTAGATAGAGTCGCGCGTGTCAAAAATATGGGTCGCCAACCGAAATCACACATACTTGCGGCTGATCAGCAGAGCGCATACGCCGTGAAAATTTCCGATGTTGAAGCTACTTACTTACCCGGGTCGACCACCACACACGATCGCATTTAGTCTAACGGCTACCACTTATTATCTAGCAATTTAGATTTGATATCACGGAAAAATCATGCCTTGAAACTTCGAAAAATCTGATTTAGGTTTGTTTTACTTAACCTACAACAATTACAGTAGTAAGTGCTGCACTTTTCATTTGTACTTACATCATGTATATTAATCATAGACTTTTGGTAATACAGCGATTGTCGCCTCTGCAGCGAGGTCGATAACGGCCTCTGATAGATTGGAGAATCGTACATGTTCACCGAACGGTGCGCCAAGTTCTGTAGAGTCATTGATACAATCGAAGAAATGTGTTAATAAAATTGGTAATATGTAATAACGATATAGCAGCACACATTTGGACATTACATCTGTTGGTGGAAAAAAAGAATTCGTATTTTCACGAATACAATCTCTTGAGTGAGCCTGAAATGCTGCTCACAAAATTGATCTACAAATAATCTGATGTCATGATCCTATCATCGTTCTGTGCACTATGTAATTATTTCACCAGTAATCCTAATCCTTCTTTGACCGAGTAACAGATAATAATTAGACATTACGGTCTTCAGGTCTCTCAGCAAACGATACCTCTTCGCTCTCAAATGGCATGTAAATGCGCTTGTTAGTTTGAATTATGTCATTTTGAATTGGGAGCAGCCTACAAGCAAAACTGAGCACATCTAATGGTGAGCATCCTCATGTTTGTACAAATAGCGTCCAGTTCATACGCGTATATCAATGTAATGGCATCGAATAATCCTTAGGTAGTATATAATATACGGTTAAAGCGGTTTTATGCTCAATAGTAGCAACCCGATGCTCCATTGTAAGAAAACGCATTGTACCAATCAAAATAGCCATGGCGTTTGAGCGAGTATTGCAAGCATATAGGGAGGCTAAGGCATATATATATATATATATATATATATATATATATA
>MNPL01002758.1:0-18566 GCA_002081605.1 Tropilaelaps mercedesae
TATATATATATATATATATATATATATAGTGACTTTTACAAGGCTGTTCAGGGTACCTCTGAATATTTGCACCATAGACATAAATGTGGAGCTTTAGCAACGCGAAAAATCAGCGATTATACGCTTTGGCTCGACTAGTACATAGGAAAACTAATTATTTTAAGTAAAGCATTTCTGAGTTTGCCCCTTGCACCTTCCTCCAAAGTCCCTGGTGAGAATCTACAAAAGCAATGATTAAATTAAAACCACTCCACACGTCGTCGCCCTTGCGCCAGCCTCCTGCGGCATTCGGTATGCAAATGATTTGTTCTAACTAAATTCTACGACCCAGCTTCCTCACTAGCTCTATACGCACTGACTTTGTTTCTGCGGCATTGTCGCTAACAAACGTAGGACGAGGAGGAGGAGGAGACAGAAGTTCTTCTTACGTTTCTACGGCCTTCGAATTATTGTCGCGCTGTGATGATGCCTGCCTAACCGAAACCTTCTAGGGTAGCAAAATAGGTAGAATTCAGACAACGTCGCTTGGCTTCGTGCTTGGAATGTCAGCAAAGAAATCGCTCCCTAGTGCCCATTGTTGAAGTGAGGTGCGCACCTCACCTGCCCTCACACTGCGACAAAACGTCGTTGCCATTGTCTGGAAAAACTTGACACCTATTTTCGTTTATGTCAGTCTCTGTCAAGTTAGATCGATTCACAGACTTTTCATTAAGTTGAGTTCTGGCAAAAACATACCAAGTTCTCAAGTCCGAAAATTCGGAAAATCTCTCGACTAGGCCTTGCATGAAAATTTTTCGGAGTTCCAGGTTTTCGTTGGTGGTCGAGATGTTTATTCATCGCTGTTTTGGTTCCCGACACTGATTGTGACGATTTCCAGCTTTCGCCATTCTTCGGCGAAATCTGTCTTGGCTTTATTCCCTATGATATGAATTGAATACTAATAGCTATGTAAACGTCGCCATTACCATTCTACATAGCTTGCCTCACTTTGTGTGGCTTTTCACTTTATGGAAATTTAGTTTGTATGAAACTAATTTATGAAAGATTCCTCCACAAAGATATGTTCGTTGATGCCGTGAACATTTTTTTGTGATGTCGAGCCAATGGGTAAAAATCGCTTCGATTTTTTGGGGGTTTCAATGTTAAGCTGTCATTTTATTATCCTGGTCAGACATACATTTTCAGTGTGTGCTACTATACCTTCGAAAACAAAGTGTATCAGCTTGCCTACAAGAGAATCGAACCGTTCTAACCTAGAATCTACCCTGTGGATAAGCTACCTGACTTCAAGCAGTGCCATCTTTGGCTGTTTCAAAGGCTCTCACAAAATGACGCTATAAAAGTGCTCAAGTCTAGTGTCACACCAGGCCGTCCGAAATTGTACATGCATTTCGACGTCTTTGCGATTGACACAAACTGATAGATGGGTCAAGCACCCCTTTTGCCATTTCAAGCGAAGGTGTGAGAATGTCTGCTCGGATGTTCCCTGCAGAAGCATAGCCATTGGCCCGGCGTGAAGACCGCAGACACTCAGCGCCTCGAACCTTTGGCCAGCTTGAAACGACGATGGGGCTCAGAAATTGGTCAATTTGTACGCGGTTAGCAGTTACCTCGCTTTCGACGTCGTTGTCAGCAGTGAGAGCCAGACCCGGAGGCTAGACCAGACCATCGGTCCAATGGGTAGCTTTGCTCCAGGCCAGTTGTTCCCCGCAAGTGCGAACAAGTGAACGAGAACTGCCCTGGCGGTCAGAGGTGGGCGGTCGAGGAGGCGTTCTGGGCCGCCTGAAGGGGCTAAATTCAGGGGTGGGTCGGGCTATGGGGGTGCGCGGGGCGGAAGCTCTAATGGCTCGCCCTGCAGTATACTGCGGCCTATGTCGTCGTATGCTTTACTTGCCTCTGTGACTTCATAAGTGAGTGTCAAGCAAAATGTCCACGGGCGCGGAATGACGGAGTACCTGCTAGTCGATACGCTACATTGCGCAACCCTCGCGTCGGTTCACGATCGCCAAAGGCTATGTTTCTCTCTGGGGGTTCAGGGGAGCTGCCGCTTGCCAGTACACACACATACATGCATACAAACGCACATGTTAGAAAAGGCATTGCGATATGGTCGGAGTTTTTGGAGACAGGCTGGCGGCTGAAGAGCTTAGACGACCGACGCATCCTATGTTTTTCTAGAACCCTATTCGGCCCTTTGTATCGCAAGGACGAGGCAATTTCGACCTGCCATGAAATCGTACTAGGTTCGGCCGTTTATTGTGCGACTCTGGAAACACCCCCGAGTTTGACTCATTTGACCAAAACTACTGCTTTTGGTCTTTATTTGCAGTCGCGCGATACAGCCAGAAGCGCTGCCGTCAAACAAGTTTGAATATAAATGAAGTTCCGCGGGTTTGAATGCGCTCGACCAGTGTTTGACGAGAATGGGTACACACGCAAACAAACTATTACGTAAGCAGTTGAAATCGAATTTCGAAATAGAAACATACACAGCACCTGATCGAGGAGTGGGACACGGAAGGGAAAAAGACATTGTACTCAAGTTATGCTACGAATAGAGAGACTTATCGAATTCAATATGGCGAACTGACACGCGTCACAGAGAACGGCCAACTAGCAGCTTAAGTAATAGCTGTTGCACGCCTTTGTCGAGTATAACGGTTCTTTTGATAATCAGAAAGGGCATTATAACATAAATTGTTCGGAAACATCACGAAAACTCAAACCGTTTGCCTAGATCTGATATTGTTTCTGATATTTGACAATCTTTCGTAGCGTGGAACGACTAACCTTCGTAATTATCATTTCGCCTCGGAGCGTACGGCTGTGTTCGAAGGTAGAAGCGAAAAGGTACTTAATTAGGGCACGAAATGAGTGCACTAACTGTAATACCTTGCTTCTTGTTGTAATAGTGAAAAGAAACGCATAATAATTGAGTTTATGGCCCTTCGCTCTTTGCAAGTTAAGTTTCAAGCTCAGGCGTCCCCTCGCGGCATTACATATCCATTCAATTTTATGTGTTTGTGTTTCAGTTTGTCGCATGGGTTCTATTTGGCCTTTCTCCTAACTTCGTTCCCGGCTTCCTCCGCGCACAGCCTCGCAACTTTTAGTTTGTACTCCGTGTTTTGCTCCCCAAGGTTTTACAGACAGCCACCGGGTTCGTTCTGTGATAGCAGTCCAATAACTATAGAAGCAGAAGATCAGACGGAAGCAGCTCTATTGCCAGGCCTACCTTTACCTGACCAGGTAGGCGTTGTTGCGTGCCCCCAGACCGACGCCCTCGCATAGCCTCACCGCACATTGTCATCGGCTAATCGGCTGGCGTTCTTCATTTTCCAGCAAATTCTGCATTCTATTCGGCGGAGTTCCGCGCAGGCGGCTTCGACACCTCCCGGCCACTTTTTCGACGAACAGGAAGTTCCCTTACTCTCCGGTCGTCGAGGTTCTTCTCTAGACTTTTTCCACCACCGGCGGACTCGCCTTGCGCTGTCTACCCGCTAGGAAGGCGTCGCCAAGGACGGCACCCCCGATCTCCTCTCGCCCCGTTCGCCGCTCGCCGCTCGCCAGCTCATCGCGACTCGACAGAAGGGAGCCTGACCGGCGTCAGCAGAGTTGTCACCGCCAGAAGAGTTCCTAACCCCCCACCTCCTTCCAACACCCCCGTCTCACCCTTGCCGGTCACCGGAGCCCCGAACGTAGGGCGCGGGGTACATCTCAGCTGTCTTGGTGGGTGTGCTATGGAATCTCCTGAGCGGAACTGGCTTGCTCTGCACTCTATCTAGACCACTCTACTTGTCTGGTCTCAGTTGGTCTCTCGTTTGCGTTTTCACAACCCCCTCCCGCACCCCAGGCGCACATTCAATTCCCTTCCAGACCGGCCCAGCCCAGCCCGACCCGCTGGGCAGACTACTCGTCGACCAAGCAGATCGTTCGTAATGAACTCTTTTGAAATGCAGGATGATGACGACGTTGGAGCATTCGTCATCATGTTAATTCGCATGGCAAGCGAACACGCGGCAAGGCGCGCCTGCTGGAGTGTTTGGTTGTAGAAGTAGATGCGTAGAGGGGCGACAACGCGATCAATTATAAAACCATTGAAACAAGCGTTTGTTCGATTCTCGGAAAGATTTGTAGGACGGTACAATATACGAGGGATTCCAGCGGCGTCGTAGGCCGACAACGTTCGAAGCGAAAATAAGAATAAATGGCTTTGTATTAACGCGCGTCGGTTTCTAAATCCGCTTTTTACTAGCGCGGTTTTTTTTTCTTACAGATTGTCCTGGTGGTGGGTTTAGTAATAAATATTTCTATTAGAGATTTACGTGTGTTGCACGACTAAACGATATCATTTATAATTGAGTAAATCGACAAAAAAACACATTTTTCAAAAAGTAATCAACCCCTTTTGTTTTATGTTAGGAATGAACGAATAGAACCGATGCGTAGTAGTTTAGTTATACGACAAAATGATTTTTAAATTTGTGTGCGTTTAGCACCCATGGATTGCCATTTTCTGTAAGCATTCAGGGCAAAGCGTTCTTAAAAGCTCGACTCTTCCATTATTCACTCAACACACACACACACATATTTTTTTAACACAACGATATATATATATTTCCAAAAGCTTGCATCACCGCCTGAAGGCAATAAAGACTTGAAACAAACAGAGCTTTCATTAATAATTTATGCTTTAATCTCCAACAAAGGCCAACCGTATATCGGTAGCACCAATTAGGAGCTTAATCAACGATTTCCTCTTCGTTGCGTTGTGGCCTGCGTGACGTTTATTTACTACGCCGTAGTAACATAGCGTGTCGAGACATATTATTTCAATAGCGATGATGTTGTCGTTTTCGAGCCGTTCTACGAACATGTCGAGACCACCGTTTTGCTGCTCGTCTGGCGGTGTAGATAAACTTCAAAGCAGTCAACATTCGATTTTGTTTTCGAAGAAAATGTCGATGTATGATACTATTCCACCATCTTGTGTAGCATATTCCTCATCCATCATGGAACGAGTCATCCTCCGTATTAGGAATAATTCCTTAGGTACTAGGAAAATTCATTTAATCTGTGTTCAAGCCCTCGATCAAGCCCCGATCAAGCCTTCCCTTTTCTCTCTATCTCTTGAAATTACGAACTCAAACGACGACGACGACGACGTCCTCACTTCCCGTCTGACGTGTGTGAGGACCTTCTCCGTTTTAGGAGTGCAGCTGATATTGACAAAAGCGCACGAGAACTTTGTGTAACCGGCCGAATTCCGACTAGCAAGTGCCAGCAATATAGCTAACTTACAAGCATAACTTACAGATCACTAGCACAATACTTGGAAGTTCAATGACAATATAACGCGACAGCTAAGTTTCGAGCGCGAAGACCCGACAAGCTCGAAGCTTGTTAGATTGCCGCACAAAAAACGCTGTCATCTCTAATGTCGACGATTATTATTATAGCAGCGACATGAAAAACGGTTCTGAGGGCAACGTTGTCTCGAACGCTTAGCGCAATGCTTCATCGAACGCTTAGTAATTATTGCTTAGTAATTATTGCTTAGTGCCATGATCAATTATTAAGTGTGCTATGCCTGTACTATGCCAATTGTTCTACATGCTTTACATTTTAAGTTTAACAACAGCGAAGGTTGAACTTGAATTGGATATCACATGCAAACAATGCTTACCTGCGTTCATGTAGATAGTTCAGACGAGACAAGAGGGACACCCACCCAGCAGATTAGGTTCAGAAACCTTTCGGTTCGTTGTCATCGACGCAGTCAACCTGCGGGGACCGTTTGACGGACGTTACGCGTGGACGGCTCTTCGTTCCGCAGTTTTGTTCGTATTTTGTTCTATTGTTTTCTAGTTTATTGTCTGTTCGGTTGAACAATCGTTTACGACGCTACCTCCGGCTTGGCTGGCCGATTTGACCTGCCAACCAAAGACGTCGAAGAGATCCAACTTCACTACGATGAGGAGCGAACGGTGGACGTATGCCGGGTCTACGACAACATCGCCGCCCTACCTGGTCGTTCTCCGCCGGTTAAAATGTCGATCATCATAGGACACGGCCAGGATGTATCGGTCCATCGACGTTGCCCATGCGTTCGTAGTATCGGCGAGTTGTGGTGACGCCGCTGGAACGTACGGCGGCCGCTATGAGGGCGGCCTGAAGCAACCCCGGACGATGTCGAGCGGGAAGGAAACGAACTAGAACAACAAGCGTTTCTGGAATCGAGTAGCGTGTAAAGTTCTTGGCTTCGGCTTGACGGCTTAGCTGTGGCAGCAGCAATCAGGGAACCGGCCGAGGTCTGGCAGTGATTTGGGCGTTAACGGACGATGCCGAAAGACAACTTTCGTACGAGACAGGTCGATAGTGAACGCCTACAAAGAGTCTTTATTTCCCTTCCGCACCTACAGGTGTATCTTCCTACACCGTCCTTCGTATCTAGGCGCTCTCAGCCCTCGGACACGTCCGGACACGCAGCGTAAAACTCCTCGAAATGGTCTGAGTACGGTCTTCTCTGGGGGTGACGCGACGCTTCTTCTCCATGGGGGGACATTGGCTGCCAGAGGAGATTCTCACCTGTTGTGGCCATTCCATTTAGCTGACATCTGGCGTAGTTAAACGAGCAGAGCGAAAGGGAGGTGTGCAGGCCCTCGGCAGGACAAAGACTTACGACAGAAGCGCTGGCCGTGTGAGGAATATACCCACTCCGCTAGCGAGAATGGCTGGTCACATTAAAGTTAATCAAGGAACGGCACTTAAAGCCGACGCCGCCCAACCCAGCACCTCTACCACGAATGCCCCCCACCCCAACCAACACTGACTCTCGACGAAGACGCAGCAAAAGGCGAGACTGACCTCGATGAAAAGCGCTACTTAGCGAGCAGGCGGATGGGACCCATAAGGTTGACACTTCTCATAGTCAACTATGCGGCTGCTCTTCGGTCCGGCTCCCATCCGCCAGTCGTAATGTCAACGCGAAATGCGATAAAAACGTCGGACCACGGCACACCAGAGACGAACTGGCTTCGCATCAACGGCTGAAGCGGTGCGGGCGAACCCCCTGCCGGAAGATGCAGAGCTTAAGAGGAATTGTTCCTCTCCCAGGAGCAATGGACGTCTCCGACGATCGCAGTTGGACCCCAACCGAACGCTGGACAAGCGACGAACACGGCGAAGATCGGGCGGGCGTCGCATATTCAGAATGTCTGGAAAGACGTGTTCGGAAGTAATGACGTCCTCGACATGCATAGCCGAAGGCAAGTCGGGTAGATGACCTCAGTCAGCCGCGAGGGCAGGTGTTGGCCGACGGTAGACAAAACCGATGGAGTGCGTTTTAAAATGAAATGCGTTGAAAGTGTGAGGATGGGAATAAGTGCACGGCCGAGTGTGAAATCGTTAAGAGATCGTAGTACAGGCAAAACAAAAAAAGGTCAGCCTCGGCTTGAGTCTGAGACGAGCGCTGCAAGATCAGAGCGAAGCAGCAGCAGCAACAACAACCGAAAAAAAAAACGAGAAACAAACAGAACTCCTAAATCGAAGTTTGGTCTGGAAAAGACGCGATTGCGGAACAAAGGCCCCCTGATTATACATCAAAACAGGGAAAAGTTCTCCAACGACGAACCAGCGCGCGCAGAACGCAAAGCGGATCTCTGAAATAAGTAAAGACGTTCCGCAAACTTGGTCCTGAATTCTGCCCCCATGCGACTGCTCCATATCGAAGCTATCGTCGCAGACATTCGACTGCAACGTTCCTATATTGGCGGCGGCGGCGGTGGCGTCGCTCGATACGAACAAAGGAAAGAAGCATCTTCATCCAATTATTCGAATGTACGACTTCCGTTTGAGTTTTCACGCACGGCAGCGAGGCCGCTTGCTAACAACATGTCCATTATTAGCAAGCTTGTTCGCTTCGCCCGCGCCGTTCACGCCGTTTATCAAGAGGCAGATTAACGCGACGCGGGAAGAAGGACTTCGTCGACAGGGGATCCCAGCGGGTCGGATATTCGCCAGAGCGACGCTGATTGTTTCGAAAAACGGTAGAGAACATAGAGAGAAGGATAGAAGAGAGCAACTGTGTAGAAAGAAGTTCCATCAACTCTCAAAGGTGGTGGAAAGGCGGAGAAATTCGTGGTCTGTGTACCGACACGGTGGAAGGGCTGCAGTTGCTGCACGTACGTGCAGAGTACGTGTACAAGTGCCATCCGACGGCGTTCAGCTTCGCAAAGAAGGACGCTCAGGAGGATTTAGGGGGATTGTGTCCGAGTTCGACATAATACGAACGAACGCGTCGTTAGCGTCGCTACGTGGTCGGTACGATGACGTGCAAGTGACTCGCCTTATTCGAGGTGGGTGAATCGTCGAGTACCGAGTAAACCAAGCGCTACAGAGGTGAGGTCACAGGAAAATGCGAGTTTTAGGCTTCGAGCTATGAATGTGCTAAGAAACTACTACACTGGCAGCTAACGACGGTGACGGACGACCCGCAAAAATGTAAATTTGCGAGCTCATCGGAAGCGTCCGATCCGACGGAGTGCGAGATCCCGGACTGTTGAACGGTCAATTGGCTAAAACATGAACGTCTCTTAGACGGAATCGACTGTGGAACATGGCCAACCAGTGAATCGTTGGGCCAATCGTGGCAAGCTACAGAACAAGTCGTTATACAATATGGGAAAATTTCCGTTTGTTGTCGGGGTCGTTTACATAACAGGTGTACAATGCACAGATAGATGTAGCCTTTGTGTACAAGGCACGCTTATACCGTGGCGTACACGCACGTTGGCTATTCTCGCAGACCGGAAGAAGTACGAACAACTTTAACCTCTTTCTTTATACCTCGATACGATTCACGCCTGTAGTACAAGCGGGAGATTAGCAAGACCACTATCGAGGGAAATGAAAGCGATATTTTAAATAATATGGTCTATGCGCTCCGCATTGCCGTCACGAACGTCGAGTGACGGAGTAGATTTGGTCAGATGGGGCAAAGCACTCGGAAGGATACGTGTAGAAGGCAGAGAGAGAGGGTCACGACGCGAACGACGGTAACGGTATAGAGAGATAGAGCATCAGTGCACGAAGTGTTCGGCAGCCTTCATAAAAATGGGCGTGTCCAGATGCGCGTGGGCTTCAGGCCCAGGTGGTTTTTAGGCAAAAAGGATTTCCTGTTCTTTCGTAGACAAAGTGACAGGTGGCTGAGAGTTGGAATGGAGGCGAGAAGGGCAAAAATGAAAGGATATTGAAGTGCCCGTCCGACCTTTTCGAGGATCGAGGCTCGGGGGGACGGCGGAGGGGAAGTCGTGAAGGGAACAAATAGTAGAGAGATCCGTTTAGGGCGAAAGACGCTGAGGGAGTTGGGGGAAGTCTGGATTTTTATTTCACTCCGGGAAGATGCTAGGCTCCGAAAGCAGGCAACATCTTGGACGAACAGAGCGGCCATCTACCAGAACCGGGAGGCCGAGTGGAGCTATAAACTCGCCACGTTGCGTCGAAAAGCGTACGCCGGCGGACGAAGTGTGAAAGTCTGGACAGTGTCACACAAACAAAGTGGGGGATTTCACGCTTTCACACGAATCAGTCCGCATTTGTGTCCGCTGTGTACTCTGCGACTTGTGGCGGACATCCCAGCGGTCGACCATGGCAGGATCATGCGACACCATCGTCATAGCCGCTTCGAATTGATCTTTACGTACAGACCTAGAATAGAGAGTCAAGCGCCTGTTCCTGTAGAAATTAGCGAGTTGCTCAGCTGAACAATTGAAACATGTCGGTTGAATCGGCCTTCGGCGCTGCGCGTCACGGGACTAGACGACTAGAAACGATATACGTATGCAGGGTCGATGCATACCAATTCATCGTGATTAGCCAAAGGCGGCAGTCGAGACACACGAGGCGTTCTCTAGGCCAACGCACTATTTATAGTTTGAGCGTAGGTTTCTGAGAGTCTATCGTACACCCGCTGAGTACATGACCGGCTCATAGATGCCGAATATTTTGCAAATTGTTCGACGTGTTGAATTCACGAGGTGGATTGTTCATTTGCGAATTATATATGGAACTGTTCATGTTGGCAAGTCTGCGTCATCATCAAAATACGCCCGCTGAAATAGATTTTGTTTCAGCAAGTTCAATTACACACGCCCAAACGGCGTCAGCGGTCTGAGTTAAGTATATGTCCTTCATATTACTGAACAAAGCAGTATTTCGAGCAGCACTAAACAGGTGTAACGAATTTACAAAGAGACTCATAGCAGTGGCGGGGTGCCTTGACCGGGGCTAAGGCACGTATACGCTCACAGGTTTTCTGCCATACAGGCTCATATGTTCCCGTAGTGAAGAAGTGTTTCATCTGCGGAAGTCGTATCCCAGATTCAATCATCCGTTCCCACTTTCGGAGAATGGATCTTACGGTAAGCGAGTGTATCATCCACACGCACGCACGCACGCACACACGGCTTGTACAGCGTTTACTACAGTGTGAGACGCTCTTGGCGAGTCGTTCAATTTGAACAACTTAGCTCAGCCGGCCGGCGTTTCTGGGTCCCCAACGGCGCGCGACGCCGCGAAGCCAATTCGAAATCGATCGGGCCGGTACCCTTTGCCGCTCCGTTATGAATATTACAAACGTTGGAATATCCACTCATAGTTCCGGCGTGCGACACTCGCCTGTCGATGCGTACCGACGGAGCTACCAAGTCAAGAAGCAGTTTTTCCTTTACGGAGCTTCCGCAAAGCTCAATTAGGCCATACGCGCCTGCACGCACAACTTGACAAGTTTCGCTGTCGTGGAATACTAAAACGATCAGTAGAACAATGTTGCCTGCTTTACTGGCACCTTTCTGTTGAAGATGATGGAGGTTCGTAGTGGGCGCGGGGGGCGGAGACATTTGTCGCTGATATGATTGGTCAAATGTTGATGTAAACACGAAGTCAATGTAAGAGCAAAAAAAAGATGATGTGACGTATGGAAAAAATTGGAAAACTCACCAATGTACACCACAATCATAATCAGAAATGTCCAGAGCTAAAATAAAGTATAAATATGCATAACTATCAACTATATTTTTGTGAAGTTCGTTGGACATGGTCAAGGCGTACAAACTATTGGTTCAGACTCGCAGCACTGTTGGGTCTCATTCTAGAATTTCGCGCGCTTAACGCAATCAGGTAATTATCAGTTCAGCCATTCGTCAAAAAAACTACAGAACGAATATGCCTGCGCCGTTCTCAAAAATATAAGGAAGGTCATTGACGTCTAACGTTACATAGTCTCTCAGCACGAAACTATGAATGAATGTTACCTTGACATTGTTTACCAGGTGTGACCTTCAAATTTCGCAAGAGTGTGTGTGTGTGTGTGTGTGTGAAACCAGGCTGCTGTAGAAGTCTACGAAAAAAACAGCTTTTCTTACGATTGAACTACTTTATTACGGAGAAGTGTGGGAGCAACACAGAATATGTGTTGCTGTACGTTTGTTGATACCGAAATCTTTAGTAAGACAAACTCCGCGACCTCTTGCGCTCTTAGCTGTCGACGGTGGATCACAATTCAGAATATATTCATGAGGCTGCTTCAGACACCCGAAGACACACTTGGCAATGCAAATGAACATTTCGTTATCAAGACACCACTTTGCACAAGTTATTAATAGCCAAGTAAAATTGTGTCGTGCTTCCTTAGATAAATGTAGGCGCAAAAAAACAGCAGATAATGTTGTGCCGTTTAGTGCGGAGTTAAATAGCCATTAGAGTTCTCGCCTTTACATCTCAATACTTTGGATCTGGTAGTAGGATATTATGGTTTGAGAGATTAGACACTATAGTGTTTTTCCTATGTCCGTCCTCAAATTGAATCGTCCAAAAAGTTTAATTGGTTTGACAAGCATTGGCGGAGAAGAGATAACGCACATGCAAAACCCATGCTTTGGCCTATCGTAGTCCTGAACAAGAATGAAAAGAAATTGCCTTTCACAAAATATTTTCACCATTTATCTACAGACTTCATACGGGTGGTCGCGCTGTGAGACAATAACGTTTTAAAACTGTTTAGAAACGCGTCTGCCCATCTTACCGCCGATGTACAACCCCCAGGCGGTGATCCATTTTTAACTGAATTTATGCCTAGCGAAATATTTACGACTTTATGTCTAGGCATCTGTTGTATCAGCGGATGCGTTACCAGCCAAGTGGTAGGCATTGTGCATTCAGAGTAGATTTAAAAATCCATACGCTCAACAGCGTACTCCTCCATCGCGTAACAGTGTACGGGTTTTGGATCAGGCGTCGCTCAGGTGTCTGAATTCTCTTCAGCGCCTCCGATGTTTCACTGTTTTCCAGACCGTCTAGGGCAGAGCACTTACATGTTGACTCTATTTGATCGATTCAGATTTTTAGAAGCGTTGTACTGAGAAAATCAGAATCGAAGGTGAAAATCGAATTTTAGAAAACTACTTTGAAATATCGGCTGAAGTTTTTTTTCAACTGAACGTTTGTAACGTCCTTTTGTAGAGCACTTTCAGGTGATTGTGCAATCATGGCTGCTTTTTCTATTTCTCCGCTATAAATCCGAGGGCCAGAGCCCTCGTAATAGGAGTGCGTGACGATACTGTCCCCATGGATCAAAATGCTTATTCCTGACTCACATGGAATTTAGAGGTGTTCACTCCGACCTTACCCTAGGAATCCTGGCAAGAAAAGTGAGCTTTCCGGCTACACTGCGTAGAACACAAAAGGATTTTCAATCTACATGCTATTTCATCTCAACTGCCGGACATTGTGCGTTCGGCGGATGCCATCACACTCGCATGGCAATTTATTGTCTCACAGGAAAAGTCCACTTCGCGCGAACCAATAGCTGGCTTGATTGTTTGTGCTGTACAAAATTGCACTCGCTAAATTGACACACACCTCACACCTCGTGACTAGATTTCCGTTCAGAGCATTGAACGCATACGCATTGTAGTCCGTGACTACTTTAATTCGTCGGAACGGCCACCCCTACGACATCGCAGTTCATTTCAATCGTCAGAAAAAGAAGTGATTGGCCTCGGTGTAATAAATATCGTAAAATCGTCTCTAATTGAGCTCAGCCACGTCATTTCGCATTTATCCCGCCCACCCGATGTCCACTTCATTGGAAACCGTTCCAGTAGCCAGGAGTCTTGGTCGAAATCCGAGCCTAAATCGAAACCTGACCCAGCCGCCCTTCAGGGAGAGGCCTACCTTCAAGAGGGCTCAAGTGTTTGACGAGTTTTCGACAAAATAGCACCTTTGCCTACCTTCGTAACGTGCTCTGAGCCATCGGCGCTTTTGTGCACCTCCAAGTTGTTTTGCCTACGTCCGGCGCACCTGATGCGCCGCGGATGTCTGAACTCTGATCTAGCGGTAGCAGAGACCCGTACGGCTGCAACAACGGGGGTTTGTCGGAGCGCAAATTGAAACCCTAATAGTGTTCCGGCTCGTACAGTTAGTACGATTGCAAAACGTGATTTCCTCAAAGGTAAAATGTTCCATAGACGGTGGACGTGTAAGGCCTTAAAACAAAGAAAAAAAAGATGAGTGGTTGTGAGGGTTTTTATAGTCTGTGTCCTAAGCGGAAGGAGACGTTTGCTTTGCGAAACATTTCGATCAAATGCATGAATTTTCTGTCATCTGCCATTAAAGGATTTCGTTCTAGATGAGCCTCCATTACGAAGGTGATATCTGATACGAGACGTATCAAATACGATATTCAAATTGGTTCAACGGAAAACCGGGATTCTGCGTGACTGTTTGAAGAGCGAAGTCTCCAACTCAGCGGCCGCCTCAAAAATCGGACCAAATGTCTATCCTATTAGATCAGTCTGGACAAACTAACTCAAGCTAGCCTTTTGCCTGATGTCGACGAATTAGAGGTTGTCGGATGATGTATCATATAACCGAGTAGAGCGCTCACGTCTGCTATCTTTACACGTATACGCAAACCTTCTGAAACGAAGTCAGACGACCACTTCCCACCTGACCAAGAACAACTGAGCGTAAATCTAATTGTTCACACCGAGATCAAATTTACTCGCTTAGAGAACAAGTGCTCTATAGCGTTGTACCTCTTCTACTGAACTTCCTCAATTTTTTTTATCAGCCTACCCGAAAGGCTACTACTCAGGCGATCAAGGCACATGCCTCGCTTCGGTCAGCGATTCAGACGTAGTATTTTAAATAAACAGCCCGAATACTTACAGACATTCAGTTTACGCGCTCATGTTTCTCGGAGGTACACCAAAGTAGCGCAGACAACTAAAACAAAAGACAGAACATACTATTATCGTTCGTTCATCTTTTGGGAAAATGCTTGTTTACCTTCACTCCATGAGTAGATGTCCCTGTTATTCGCGCATCTTCTGCAACTTGGGCCGCTAATTACGACTCAGAGGGGCCTCACAGTTGCGCCGCACATTGACATCGGCCATCTTTCGGCGTGGCCTGATTGCGGTGTACGCAACATCTGTCCTCACAGGCAACTCAGTGTACGGTCCGTTACCAGACTCAACAACCCCAATCGAGCTGGACTTTCTGGCGACGTTGACAACTTCCGCGGCCCGCTTAGCGCGCGACGAGACGCGGTTCTCTGACTGGGCAGTGTTCTTCAGGCGTAGAAGTTGTTCGCCGCTGGCCACTTCCGGGCCACTTTCGTCGGCGTTGACGGATTGGCTGGCCCGCGCCGGATCGACGCGGCGGTCCCCACCCCAGAAGATTTATCAGTGAAGGATGCTCACCATAGAAGATGTACTTCCGCCAGTACCGCTGACCTCGCCTCGCTGCTTCGCTCTGGATGGTTTGTACCTGGCGAACAAGCGTCTCTATTCGAGGCAATTCAATCTTCAACCGTTCACAATGTAACGGACGTTGTACAATCAGCCACACAACGGGAACAGATCGAAACTCACGTTTAGCACGTCGGTTTGCGTGAGCCGTACAACTGGAAGCTGCTTGTCATTGCGGTGGCGGGCCGGCCCCGTGGCAAGCTCCTATCGGACGGTTTTTGCGCCGTCGCTAATTAATCGACGGACCAGAAATATTCGTCCCTGGAAGGCCGACGCGCCACTCGATGAGTGGAAACTTCGCGCAACGAGCGTTTGTAAAAGAGCGTTATTTGAAAGTGCGGTGGCAGTTTTCTTATTATTTTCAAGTTGTCACGATTTAATGGGGAATTAGATTTTAGGTCGTCTAGGGCGGGTGGACGATTACAGGCGTCGTTTCATTACGGGCGTGTTTACAAAACCTTTTGCGCTAACTCGGCGCAGTAAACGCCACTTTAATAACGAAGCAGTGGTTCTTATGTTCGTGCCGGAGTGCCGCAGTATCGAACAGATACGCGGAACTCCGCCATGGCAAACTTGGATGAGGGAAAAAGTTTGAGGGTTTGTCCTGGATAGGTTCTGAGCTTTGCGTTGATTCAGGAACTCTCACACGAGTACTCGGCTTGTATAGCTCACTAAAATGTTCCCTTTTTCAAATCAAGGAGAACGAATGTGCGAGTAATTGGTTTCAAGTAAAAGGCTCGTAAGTGATGCGTCGACCTGACATTGTAAAATGTAGACACCATTTTGGCTAAATAACTAAAATGCCGCTGTGAAGTTACAGATATTTGTGGCGGGCGGGCCACTCGTAGCTATAGAAGCATTGATATGACCAAACTCACGTATTCTTAGACATTTGCAATCGTTTAGGCTTCGCGTTATCTTAACTGTATACCACTAGAAAAGCTCAGTCATTGAGCGATTCAGATTTGATGTTTCACCGTCGCTTCAATTCACGTTCGGTGTTTGATCGAAACACGTTTCGCGTTGAAGCAGGCAAAATTCGATACACCGCTTGTCTCGCTTAGATTTGACTTTCCTTTCGAGTTAGAGTTCATCTCCGTGGCCCAGTGACCTACGAACAAAACAGACGCCATTCGATCCGAAATCCATTATGATATGTTCCACGTTAACACTCGAGGTCGTTCCAGGATTACGACCTGCAGCTCTATTCGAGGTCTCGCCATAGGCTAGTCTATGTCATGGAAGAGTACCGAAGTCGACAAACTGAGAGAAAGCAGTCAGTCCGATAAACGGGAGGGTCATGCCAGAGCTCGATGTTTGTAATGCCGAGAAATCGCGAGCCAACCTTCGCATCGTCCGGAGCACTGAGAGTCTGAGCCTTCCCTTTATCTAAATACCCCCCTTCAGAAGAGCTTGGTAATTTCTTGCAACGCGCAGCGTTGTCCTGACGCGAACGCGTTACCGATAATAGATTACCCATTCATTATTAGCACAGAAGTGAAGGAACGCCCGTCCAGATGCGTCCAGGCCAGCCATCGAACAGGCATAGAACGGGTGGATCGGAGAAAATTCTCGTCCAGGCATCGTCTAGTGGCGCTGTCAACACAAAGCTCCCATAAAATTTAAGCGTGGAACACGTTTAGGGCACTGGCAACACGCATATGTATTCTATCCGCAGATGAAACGCGGCCAATACGAAAATCAATTCGCGCAATCACAGAATGGAACGAGTTGCGTTATTCGTAGATGCACACGCACGTCGTTCTAAATAAAGTGGCGTTCTAAATAAAGTCTACTACGGCTTGCGAAAAGTGCATCGTTTTTTTTTGCCGAAGCCTACACTAATGAACCCGAAAAACATGTTTATTGTGGCGGCATTTGGGGACAAAGCGCGACACCTGCAGAAGTCGCCTGTTGAAGTTCTGCTGGCCGCAGAGTCAGAGTACGAAGCGAGAGTACGAAGTGAATTTATGCTTCGTCGGATCACGCTGTGCTTTGCTACAATTTCGATCTGGCATTACTCAACGTACACTCGCCCGAAGGTAGCTCCGAGGTGCTCCACTCGCGAGTGCTAGCGGAGTCGAGTAGTGGCAAACACGAAGATACTTCCTAGACTGACCTGGACTCGGACGAACCTGGGAGTGCAACGTGATGATATTGTGTCGTTACGCAGCGTTTTTTGCATACCATTAATCAAGGCGGCAGCCTCGACCCCAGCGGCGTCGGAGATACGTTCCCCTCTTGCAGTGTAGCATCATCAAGGAATGATTTATTCCATTTCAGCCATGATGTAATAACTAACCGAAAAAATGTCCCTTAGAGGCATGGCCACACGGGGTTCTTTCAACAACTTTTCAGAGCTATGCCAGAACCACGAGATAGACAGAGAGAAAAACGAGACAGACAGCGGAAGAGAGTGAGCCGGTCAATCTTACGAAACAAAAACGAACCCCGAAAGTTGGCCTAGACCCTGACGAATAAAAAAACCTCGACGTAGCGCAATGGTACCAAAACCCCGCTGGAAATTTAACTCTCTACAGATACTGGAAGATCTATAACCAATGAACAGCAAACCAGGCTAAAGCAGAGCACATATTAATGCTACGAGAGGATCTGCCTTTCTCGTGAGGATGCCCCCCGATTGATTTAGACAGGATCCGATATAGAAACTGTGGTCAGAGAACCTTCTAGTGCTCAATGATCACTGACGTAAAGAAGAGATAGTTTACGCTCAGTTTCTCGCCGTGATTCAGCCCCATTACAAAACCTCTTCAGAGGCCTAATCGACCATTTTTGTGCGTATGCAGTTGTTCTATTTGCGCCACGACCCCGCAGAACTCCCTCGATTTTCTATGGCCATGAACAGAAACGACTTTGCGGGGGCATCACTCGGACACGATGTAGCAGCAACCGCCATAGTTGAACAGAGAGTAGTCTTCAGCAGTTTGCATGACTGTCAATCGTTGCCGTTACGGCCGACCGCCTAGATATGCCCCTGCAGCGGCTGAAGTCTGCCCCTGCAGCTTTGCGACGCCCGTCGGATCTTCGGCTCGCGTCCGTTCAGCGTCTGCCATATGGTGGAGTTCCCTCTATCTGACACAAGCACAGCACAACCCCACGGTCCTGGCCCATTGCCGACGTTCGGTCGCTTGCCACGGGTCTGTTGGCTGTTTTTGGACATGTCCAAAGATGCGGCACGCCGGGAGAAACTGAGTTGGTGCGAAATCCACTAGAAGCTAACAGTGTGGGGGAGTAGCTCACACAGGCATCGCCGCCGCCGCCGCCGCCGCCTTCTTCTACCCCCTTCTCCTCCTCCTCCTCCCCCCGAAAATCCTGTACGGCCTGTCGGCCTGGGGGTCTCCGTCCTTCCAGCCATCATGGCCAGACTCTATATATGTAAAACACCCTGAGAAAACGGCGGTAACCACGGACGATGATACGCCTTTGCGCTAGCACTCATGCGCACGCTACTGGCTTCCTACTCTTTCCAAGCACGTTTTTTTTTTTTTCAGTTTGTTTTTTTCCCGTGCGCTGAGAAAGCGTTCCGAACAGGCAAACATAAGGCGGTGCCGCGACAACTGAATACCGTAAAGCGACAGTAAAGAACGCGGACGATACGCACCAGGTTGGCATGTCAGAGCTGGGAAAGTTTTAGGAAGTTTAAGTTGGGAGTTTCTAGTATTGGTGGCACAGAGCGTGAAATCATCCTACTATCATGAATATATATATATATATATATATATATATATATATATA
>MNPL01002761.1:0-17356 GCA_002081605.1 Tropilaelaps mercedesae
ATATATATATATATATATATATATATATATATACATATATATATACTCTTTTTATTATTAAATCCAGTTTTGTCATAAAATATGCGCGCGTCTTTATATCTTTTAGCCAATACACTAGCAAATATTACTAAATGCTGCCTCTAAAACATTTTCGTGCGTCGAGGACATATTCAACCAAGCATAATCGATTACCGTTATAGGCTTGCGGCACTCTTTGTTCCAATAATACAAATTTGTGTTGGTGGGGTCATATTTCAGGGATCTCAAGTGACCCTCGAATGTGCCGCTTCGGGTGATCGGCCGATGCACTATGTATGGGAGAAGAACCAGGCGGCGGCCCTTAACGAGTCACGTTACGTGGTTGAAACAAAAGAGACGAAAAGTGCGCTGTTTATTAGCGCAGCGAGCAGAGAGGATTCTGCAATGTTCTCCTGTCGAGCGCACAATAACTATGGCCAGGAGACGGCATTGATTCAGCTCGTCGTACAAGGTAACCTCTTTACTATA
The DNA here is from genome assembly GCA_002081605.1 of Tropilaelaps mercedesae. Classification (NCBI taxonomy): domain Eukaryota; kingdom Metazoa; phylum Arthropoda; class Arachnida; order Mesostigmata; family Laelapidae; genus Tropilaelaps; species Tropilaelaps mercedesae. The sequence goes on from MNPL01002761.1 coordinate 508, forward strand.
ATCACTTTAAAAATAAGGTGTAGAACATGAACAACTATCGAAGCACAAAATACACTTATATTCAGTGTACCTTGCGACGGTATGCGTGAATCTAATATGGCAATAATTTACACAAATAACAATCGTTGTAGGTGTGCGATGCGACGAGAATCTTAGCTTACTGTAAAAGGGGAGTAAACTGGATCTCCATAAGAACTTACTGTAGACGGCTAACTATAATAATATGGAATACAATACAAGGTTCCAATTTACCTTACCACTATTGCAAAATGTTGGGTTCTGTAGTTGAGCAACCGAGCAGTCTCACGATATGCCGTGAAATTGTTGATTTATTCAATATAGTACGAAATATTGCACCTGAATAGTTAGGCAGATTAGGTCACTCGTTTACGAAAAAACTATATATTGAAAATTAGTACCCAATCGAAAGCCATCCTAATACTAATTTTTAGAAAACAAAAGGTAGTGAATCCCACACATGATATGTTTGAATACAACGAGATTGATTCGGCTCCATCTTAGCCTGTAGGCGATTTCCTCTTATGCGTTAAAAAAACGGACGTGCCTTTAATACCGCTGCAAATGATGGCTCGTCTAATTTCCCGCTATTCTTTTTAAAGCGCGCCACCGAACGGCTATCGCTACCAATTTGGACGGGTTTATGGAGTCTCCTGGCAGCGGAGACATAACCGATATTAGGTATTATACATACAGCGGCCAAAGTTTATGGGAACTTCGACGGCAGCGACGGCAAACTGGAATTATCCGTGGCTTATAGCCTCCAATGCGGAAAGTGTTGTTCATATCGCCTCTTCTCTGCTTTAGTTTTCGTTCTAGCGTTGGACCTGCAACAGAGGGAAGGTGTGCGCATGATCAAACCTGGGGTCATCACCGAAAAGAGTTAATGCACTTTTCATTAGCCAGTCATCCAGCCGCTCCATCACCGTCTAACGTTCTACGTCAGATAGTCATCTCTTCGAGTGGATGTTAGAAGGGGGATTACATTGCCTACTGACTACTGCATGGGCTGAGCTCATTCCTTCATTCAACTCTGAGGATGGACGAAAGCGGTGAAAGGGGATACAGGAATTATTTGGGGCAGGCGCGTGAATGATGTTCAACTTGTGCGCTGTCCACTGGTCGTCTCTAATGCCCGATTACAGCATAATGTAACTGTAGAAAAGACATGAGCTCACTAGCTGTAAACGCAGTCATCGTTCGGGATGCTGAATACGGGTCTTAGGAATGTTCACGTAGGTGGGAGAGACGAGGACAGGAAAACGCCTCAATGTCGCGCGTACAAACCGGGTGGTTTCGGGCTGCAGCGGTATCTATGTATACATTCGAGGGACACCTCTGGGATGCTCCTGTGTTCTTACGTTGGCGGTGAGCAGGCTTATGACACCATCCGTGGTAAAAGGGGCTTCTGTTCCTGTTAATGGTCACCTGTCGGAGTGATTGAGTGGAAGAAAATGGGAAGGATGAGGGAGATTTGCCTTTTGGAGAGTGCCTGTTTCACTACAAGCGAGAGGAGATTCACTCACCCCAGTAACTGCGGAACATTGGTCCGATGAGAGGACTTACTCATGCACATTTAATGGATAATCCTTGCATGCATTCCTTTAAAACAAGGGTTTGGGAAGCTCAAAAACCAATGGTTGGGAGATCTTGGGCTGTAGCAATATATTTGTATATTTTAGAATTACGCTAGGTTATGCCCTTTGACTGATGGGTGTTACGTCGCAATTTCTAACAACCATTACTCGCATAATCTGTTTTATAATATAAGCATTCCAGTTGCCGTACAATCGGCAACGTTTGGACGAGTGAGACATGCGCCGTTATGTTTCAAAGCAAATGTGACGTTAATAGATCAATTATGCATTAGCGGCCTAAGCAGACTTAGTCTGTGGTCGAATAAGCTCAAATGGCTGCCGTCAGCACATTTTTCGCAAGTACAACAAGCCTCGTTACAATTCCAATTGTCTGCAAAATCGGTCGTATAAAATGGCAATTAGTACAGACTGCAGTAAGTGGCTAACAAAATACGATCCAAATACGTAATTATGTTTGTAGGGACGTATGTAAACTTTTCTTTCCCGTTCTCTTAATTTCAGAACCACCAGGAGCACCTACGAACCTTTTAATCCGCAACCAAACCTCGCGGACGTCTACGCTACACTGGCAGAATCCGTACAACGGCAACTCTGTAATAACACGGTACATCATCGAGTACAAACTCAAGGAAGACACTTGGCCTACAGCGAACGCGCAGAGACCAGAGTCATCTTCTTCAAAGGTAATAATTTACGTTCTTTTATGTTTAGATCGTAGCTATAAAACTAATTGACATCAGCGATGTCATTTTTATAAGGTCTGGCATTGCATGGAAATCCAATCCTGATAGTATGCTTTTCTTAGATTAAAAAATGCCTGACTGATTTTAAATTGACGCCTATATGATAGTTTCTAATATTACCTTCGTATACAGAGGTAGCAACGCTATGCTCAAAGTGGTATAAAAACGGATTAAGTTTAACGAGCTAAACAAGATTTATACGTGTGATAACACCGAAACCCACTCTTAAGACTGCGTTATATCGTTGTTTTGAAGTTCGTGACGGTTTTAATATAGGTTCGTCCTGTATAGCTCAGCATAACCAAATTAGTGGAGAGCAGAATGGCATGCTTTGAGAACAAGTTAATGTGGCAACAAGATCGAAAGGCCAAAATGACGGTAGTTACGGAAGGCTACTTCCGTATCATGAGGATACTCTGTGCGGACTACAAAAACTCTTGAGATAAACGTCAATCTTCAAGTTAACGGCTTCGCCGTGTTTCTGTAGCCTGTGGTTCTAAATCCGTATTTGGTAAAAGCTAGGTCTACCTACTTTAAATTAAAGGGGCAAATAAAGAAATTGTCACATATGAGTCACAGAAAATCATGACGAGGTTGGTGAACAGTGCTACAACCACCATGTGTAGCAGTTTGTACGGTCTTTGGATCACCGTTTGTGTGCGTAGATTAGTTGTGCGTTCCGGCGCTTCAGTTTGGACGTCGAACACCCAAGCCGAACACCTAATAATAAAAAATTTGTAGATAGGGGGAATCATCTATTTTCAATATGCATTTATCGAAGCTATACTTTCTGGTCGGTGATATTCCAATAGGTCCACAAACTGGTGGTAGCTGGTGGAGATAATCATCAAGCACTGATAAATAACCTACAACCTGTTACCCATTACGAGGTCCGTATGAGTGCCGTCAACGTGCTGGGTACTGGACCTCACAGTACAACAGTAGCTTTAGCTACAGGCGAAGAGGGTATGTTCTATTTTTCCGTTATTGTAGTCGAGATTTCTTGGTAACTTCAAGCTATAAATGTAAGAATCGACTGCCCGTGTTTCGGCTCCTAATCATTAGCGTGTGATAGATATAGGCACTCTAGTTAGTTTTGCAAGGATAAGTTTGTTGTTCATTACTTCGAGTTCAATGTGTGCACGTAACTTGTAACGCTGACGTGGTATGTTGGTGTAACAATATGGCATCTTGGCTTGCGAATTTCAGCACCTAGCGCAGCTCCATCCAGCGTTAGTGTCCATACAACCGGTTCCCAATCTCTTAAGGTGTCTTGGAAGGAGCCACCAAAAGATCAACAGAATGGGGTCATAAAAGGTAACCGAAAGAAGGGACTAGAAAAAAGCCGCTAACGTTCTGTTGATTATTTTAGCATTTACTTTTGAGCACTCGTCCTTCGCAGACAGCATACAACCCGGAAACTAGTCTATCCATATGAAATCTTTACGTACTTCTTCTTTATTATTTAAATAATTTTCGGCTATCAATCTCCTATTTTCCTTGAACAGGTTACCGTGTTGGTTATCGTGTGGCATACACGGAGGGTAGCTACTCGTTCAAGCAAGTGGAGCCTCCAGTCGATACAACTTACCTTACGAACCTGCAGCGAATGACAAAGTACGCAATAGTAGTGCAAGCCTACAATCGAGCAGGAACCGGTCCTGCCTCAGATGAGGTCATCGCTGCCACCCTCGAGACGTGTAAGTAACTGCACTTAATACCATTCGACGGTTTACTTATATTTTTACCTAGATTATAGTCTAAAAACTTAAGCTTCCTCCGGATTATATATAATATTTAGTATTATTCTCACTAGACGTTCCTTTACGTTCTCATTATACGTATTTTTCCCACTACGCGTTTGCATGATACCTAGGTGTCCACATGGAAACAACCATCAAAGTAAATTAGCATAAAAAATTTATTTCCCTTATTGTTACATTGCTCTATAACTGTTCGACATAATATATAGAACAAATATACATACTTTTTGCAAAATTGTACCAATAGTACGGTTTATGTATATGTATTTGTGCGAAATTATTTTAATATTATTTCAAATCGATAATGCTATTCGTCTTGTAGTGAGTGCTGTGGTCGGTCAGAAGCAGAACGTTTCTGTGCGACATGCGCGCCTACACGCAGTCTGTTTCCTGGCAGATAATGTGCTTCGGCGATAACGCCACCTACGCCACCAGCCGCTTCGTTCGATAAGCGATTTCTCTTTTTTCCCCCCCGGATTCTCATTCTTTTTCGCCTTTTCTCGGCGCTCTCTCCATTGTCATTCGAAGGCCATTCGTTGGTTCCCTTTCTCCCAATTTCTTTGTCTTCTCTTCGCTTTCGAAGTAGCAGGTCTAAGACCAAATGAGCCCGAAGGTACAAGACGGTATGAGGTATATGGGATTTGTGTATGTGTGTAATGTGTTGAAGGAGAGGAAGGGTGAAATGCAGTCGTAAGACAGAGAAGGAAACCTTGGATTGTCGGTATATGTGCTCGCACGGTCCTACTGATGGAGCTGCAGTTCGCTCGGTAGCTAGGTCATTTTCCCTGCAGCCACCACGACCGCGGCTGTTTCTGCGGCCTTGTCACCATAGTGGTCATGGAGGACGTTGTCGTCGTCGTCCTCCTTCGAGTCCAGATCTCTCTTCTATGAATGAGTTCGCTTAAAGAGGAATGAGGTCTGGACAAGGTTAGAACAAGAAGAGAATAAAACGGGACAAACGGCAAACGGATAGAAAGGACGAAAAGAAGAGCTAAGAGAAAAGAGACTTTCCGTGGTTTCTTCATCCCATTGTTTTGAACTGTCTGCGTCCCCTTCAGCCAACGAATCCCCCTTTTGCAAAACCCACAGCCATTAACTTTGTTCGCAAAATCTCGCGCTCTTATAGTTCTTGCGCGTTAGGCACTGACCATTGTTTTAGTTTTTTACCAGGACTTGAATTCATCCCGAAAACCGCACTGAAACACCTTTTTCCTTTTCTAAAGAGGTCCGATGTCGCTGAGTCAGTGCTAAATGTCCGTGGAGTTCAGCTTGTCGACTAGAGCTCAGTCTTAGTCATTTCGTATATGAAACAAGTGTTGGTCGCACGTTCATCATGTTCTGCAACATACGAAGTCGAGGTCGTCAATTACCACGCAGTTAACGCTACACACCTATACTGTAACCTTTAGTTTGAATCTTCATAGGGCACCCCGAAGCGGCGGAAGCCGTTACCTGCGTGATTAAGTGGTTAGTTGCAAAGCTAGTGTTCAGGAGAGTCGTCGTCGTTGTCATAGGCTACCCGTCGTGTATTTAAGTTGCGCTGGTTGTACCTCCTTAAGCCTTATTCGTTGTGTATTTATAGCTGTAGACGTGTCCATCCACACTATCGACGTAAATCGTGTCTACTACTGTTAAAAGGATTTTTGTATATAATTTTCCTGGATAAATTTAACGAACCGGTGCATATTATTTGTTAATATAATTATGTTAATGTTATTATTTGTTAATGTTGCATGTATAATATTAACGTTTAAAGCTCTGTCTCCCATATTCTGTAGTGGAGACAGGTTACTTGGTTTTACATTAAGGCATAAATAAAGAAGTGAGCAAACAAATAAAACCGTTGAGAGTTCGTAATTGCTAAAATAACGATAGCTAGAATGTCCTGAGCACTACGAAAAGTGATCTTTTGACCTGTCTTTCTTTAGACTGAACCCACTGCTATCCTCGGTTCTGATTGAGGCCCACGCGACTTTCTATTGGGGCCCTTTTCTACTTCTCGCACGAGTGACTTTTTCGTTTTCTTCTTCTTCGTCTCCACTCGCTGGTTGTTCCTCTTTCTTCATGACTTTGTAAGACACAAGAGAGAGGACAGAGGTTCCAAAAGGCGATGACATCGACTGTGGCTGAACCAGTAAGCGAAGCTGTAGCCTAACGCAGTTACTAATGCTAAGAAACGCAAAGGCCAAGGTGACCTTAATGTATCGACGGCGGTGGTCATGCGACCTTGAGTAACCCGATGTTGTCAAGGTTTAGCCGCTAGCATATTGTCGCCAGTTAGGAGTACTATTGCTACCAGCTACCAAGGGCATGGACAGACAGCCGCGAACGCCGCGACGAGCACCCAGCGGCAAGAAGCGCAATGAGCCGTGTAACTCCGGAGTTAACCATTATCCTCCTTTTCTGTTTCTTCTTCCTTTTCATCGTTCACGACGACGAGAAAGGAGAATAGGATGCGGTGACCTCCTCTTTTACTCCAGTAACTCGTCCTGCCCCCTCAGACCCACATTCCTACGCTCGCTGTCCTACGAATCCAATAGTAATAGTAGTAGTAATAGCAATAGTAGTAGAAGTAGTAGTAGTAACACAACTAAGCTTGGTTCGGATAGTGGTCTTGCGTTCTGGAGAGCCATTCCCCAAACCTTTAGACAATTGCTCTACACCTCAATATATCCCAAGACATCAAACACTTTGAGAAACAACTATATTCCTCTCTCCACCTTTCCGCCGCATGAGCTCGTTTACCTAGCCGCACGTTTAAGCCATTTGAGTAAGCAATGACCGACTTTGGTTCATCCATTGCGACGTTACGCACTGTCCTAACCAATACTTTTTAGGGAATACCGCCGTATTGGTTAAATCCCTTTATTTAAAGCAAAATGACGAGATTTAGACTATAGATCTTCGTTGTCTCATTTATCGCATCATAGAGTAACACGTTTTAATTCTTTGAGACTAAATGACAGCTTGAATGGTGTCTACCTTTATGCTACGTAAACTGACTCATTACAGTTAGTTTAAAATTACTTCACCTCTCAAAAGTCAGGTACCGCTACAACTGAGGGCTTTCCTGCTAGTAAGGTCTTGACACCAGCAGAGCCATCCACATAGTTAAACTGTAACATATATCAAATAGTATGTACTAGAGAGTATCTAGAACACATATATCTATTATAATTATTGGTAGAGTGTTAATTTTTTTCAAAATGAGTAGAAACACAGCATTCGAATTGTTCGACGTTACCGTGGGAACGAACGCTAGGTTTCCAAGGTTAGATGGAACTAACTCTGGCAATTGATGAAGCTTAAATACAGGAAAAGTGACTAAGAATTTATCCTGAATATATTTTCAGCTCCTCCTACTTCGCCATCAATTCGTGTAAGTCCAGTGTCTATATCCGCGCTTAGGGTCAGCTGGGAACTCAGTCCAAAGGACAATAAGGGTCAGGTCACAGGTTGGTTGTCTTTCAGGCCATACTAAATATGATATCTAATAAAATTATTTCACCGCCCTTTAGCTTTAATTGCGTATTCTGCTTTATTAACAATATGCGTAACAAATAATATGCTACTTATTATATCTTAATTACATCTCACCAGATATAACTATCTGGTTGTGAACGTAAATTTATGTAAAAAAATTTGAATGACGTCTACCATAGAGTAGCTGAATCTTGTTTTCCATTTGCAATGTAGATTCCATAAATACAAGGCAGACGTCATGCGATACTAATTTAGGTCTTAATACGTCTAAACTAACCAAGTATTTAAGCGACAATATGCTAGACAAAATTCTGCTGTATCCTTTTGCCCTTCAGAGTATACATTACATTATTCGTTCGAGGAGGGACAGTGGTCAAAGGTTGTCTTAGGTGCAGCCTCGGCTCAGACCTACGTACTCCAAGGCTTACGATGCGGTACTGTGTATCAGTTGTATATGACCGCATCAAACAGCCTCGGTACTGGAGAACCCGGACCCCGGGCAGTGTCCAGAACCAAAGGTGAGTCGAACTGAGTTTTCCATAAGTTGTCATTCGAATATAGGTCTCTAAGGGCCTCATCGCAGTGATCGTTTTGCAATGAAACCGTTTAAATATTTACCGGTTTTGTCTTAGGTACTCCACCGATCCGTCCGTTACTTGAACGTTTTATATCGACTAATTCGTCATGTATCACTCTGCATCTTGGAGCCTGGAAAGACTCAGCTGCAGCTGCACTTCAGGCGCAAGCCACTTGTCCCGTTACGCGCTTTGCTATACAATATCGGTACGTCTACTAACCCTGCAGCCTAGAGAACCAGGGCAAAATGATATTTTGAAATTTGACTTTATGATGCGCTTTATTTCCACATATAATTTTAGTTTTTATGACAAACGTCGCTTTTAATCACATTTTTCACTACAGACAATAAGTTAAACTAGCACATTGTCTACATTACATATTTCTCATATGAAATGACCAATAAGGTCTAGAGCAGTACCATCAGTGAGTAATAATGCATCAGCAAACCTATAATATTTACATCTTTGAACATTGTCGTCACTGAACATGAATTGGAGTTACCAAAACACTCTTCTGTGCATAAACAGGGGTACCGAAAGCCACAGGTAGACTTCTTATTGGGCCCACATGTGAAGTATAAATATGATGGAGCTGGAGCTGGGCTCCACAAACTTCATCGCATAAAAGGTCTGTAAAATAAGACAGCGAAATGAAACATCAGCCAAACGGCCAACATCTTTTTACAGACAGCCTGTATGTTGCTGTTGTCTTCTCCGGTCCATCTGAATTATCGCTAACAGAGAAAATCAATAAGAGGGTACGTGTGTATGAGAGGAATGTATCTCCTTTCGCTACATCGCCACGTCACTTGCCACGCTGTCGTTTTTGCGCCGCGCCTGCAGTAGCATCCTTATCGAAGGGCTTAGGTGACTTAAACGGCTGAGCAAGCAGCGAAGCGAAGCGGAGTCCGGCGGCAGAGGTTGCCGCACTCAAAACAGCAGAGTGCTAGGTACTTTACTGGGAAAAAAGAGAAGACAGGCGAAAATGCAAAACGGCGAACAAACGACATCACGCAAGGTGGTCGAGTCGTGCTGATGCTGATGGAGCTCCTCTACTTCTAAAGAAAGGAAAGCAGCGGATGACTCGGGGAAGAATAGATGTCACCTTGATTCAAGTTTGTACGTCGGTGGCCCATGGCCGACCCAGTCATTCACTTGGCTTCCTACCATTCACCCCAGGACCAACACCAGTGCACCACTCTGCCATCATCCTTGCTTCAACCATGGTGCCAGCCGCCGTTGTTTCTAGTTCCCTTACCCTCATTTTGACATTCTCCGCTTGATTATCGGCCTCATAATATCCCTTTTCTTGTTGCTGCCGCTATTACGAAATGCTACTATACCCTTATCAGGACCTTCGTTTTCTTTTCGTGGAGACTTGTGAGCTTACGAAGGGTATTACGCAATATTTCGAATCTAAGTTTTGGAGGTTTAAAACGAAGAAGAGAAAAGAGAAGCGAAAGGAAAGACGAACTAAGATGAGAACCACCATCTTTCGACTGGTTGGTCGGTAACTCTACCATTCACTCAGCCGATTCGAGCCCGCTTTCTCGCTTGCTTCCTTTAAGCGTCAAGCTAGCGGCTACGAAGGGTGCGTGACGCAGAGAGGGGGCGATGCAGCGTACGTTGAAGAAGGGTAAAGCTTCGTAAAGTCAAGAGTTGACGGTCAGGACCTAAGGGGCATGTCGACGAATCGAAAAGGCGTCTGAAAAGCCGAGAAGTCTAATACTAGTAGGCGTCCGTGTCAGCCTTCTTCCACTGGGCGGTGATAAAGCAAGTTTTTTTGATAATATCCGGCTGTCAAAAAGTGACTCTAAAATCCGATAAGTTAACGCCAGAATAATTTTTTAGGTACCACAGTGCACTACCTTCATTTTCCACGAACTAGAGTTGTCCTTCTGAGTTGAACAGTATGATAACGCAAAACTCCGTTGGCAAGCTTCGATAACATAGCGGATTGCGCGCAAAAGTTTGAAACATTGCCCTCAACTTCATATTGTCTTTTTGATTCTTTTCAAATATAATTTCCAAATATGATTTTACTTATTTCGATGCGTTTTTAAAAGATTTTCATAACGTAGAATATAAAAATTTCAGTTCCCCAAAACTAGCAAAAATGAAATTAAGTTAGATGGCCTGAATGGAACCGATACAGCCGTCCAAATATGCTTCTGCTCTGGAAGAATCTGGACAGGAATATCGCCTACGACGGGAATAAGGGAATATCGCCTAAAACACACTGAAAAATCATTGTTTAACTTATCCATTTTAAAAGCTATATAAATCCAATAATCTTTTTAAACCATTTTTGTTGTATCCATACCCACAATTTAAGCTAGGCTGCCATCGACTATTTCAGCTTTTTTCTCTTGTATAAGTGTTATTACCCTTCCTTCTCTGATTTGTAAGTTACTCACATTCGTGTCTGCTTCTACGCCATCTCTGAATTTAGCCGCCTTTTCCCGAGTGGCATTCAACACAGTATATGGTGTCTTGTGCTTTCTCTTATTCCAACCTTATAGCAACCTAGACATGTTACTGGAGAGCCCTTGTATCGTCTGTTAATGCTACCAACGGCGGCGAAGTACGAAAAAGTTTGCGGAGTTTCCTATGTTAGCCGCATGGGAAGGAGAATAGGTGCTAATGCCGCGAAACAAAGTTTGCTAACGTTTGCTAATTAGCTAGTAGAGAGACAGAAAATTTAAGATCCACAACAACTGTATTTAAAATAATACTTGCGCCCTGCGTTGTACGACTTTTTTCGAGAGTTTGTCACTCAGCAAGAGGAACATATCAGGTTAGCCCAATAAAAATAGACAGTCATTACACCAATGGGATTTTCGAACTCCCGCGGACCAACAGACGAAATTATGTCAATTTTTACTACGATGCTTTTAGAGTGTTCAGAAAAGCAATAGTAGGCAATTACCTCGTGAAGGTGATGGGTAATCTCAAGCCCTGTGGCTTGGTGCGCTCATATGTGTCCGGCCATACGAGGAGAAACGTAAGTGCAGGTTTGTTCCCTGCGCTTGCATGTTTACATCTATGAGATCTGTTATACGAAGTAATGTAAAAACTATATTGTGGACGTCAAACGTCGGTCAACAGTCCGGCTTGGTAAAAGAGCAGGACACAGTTGACATGGAACTGCTTTCTACATTAATCTACATTTTCTATACTGATTAGCTTTAATTGTGATAACTGTGGGTACTAATGGTTAACTTGTGACGCATTCTCAAGCGCTTCCTTCCCCAGTGTGCCCACTACCGTGGCCCCACAGAACTGTTGCACAAAATGGCCGCACACGCGGGCTCGGCTTGACAACCAGTTGCCTAAGCGATGTCCGGTTAGCAAACGGTCGTAAACCTCAATTCATTCTTGACCCTTGTTATAATCAGATAGTACTGACCGTAAAACAGCCACACTTGCATAGATACCATACAATAAGTACCTCCATTAGCCAATAATAAGAATGTTCTTGCTTTGGCATATACAGTTATGCTCATTGCAAGGAGTTTTATAAACTAAAAATGACTGTAGCCGGTTTTTCTATAGTTACTTTCTTCGCGATTTTTAAGATAATTATAAAAAGACAGGTTTTTCTACTGAGATTGATTTTCATTCTACCTGTAACCGACTGTTTTCAGATCAAAAGAGCGAAACTCATGGGTGGTGCTCTCCGATGCACTCTCAACGACAGGAAGTAAGACGATTGAGCACCTACTGCCTTCACGCGAGTACCAGATTTCCGTAACAGCATTTAGCGATGCAGGTTCCACTCAAGCAGATTTTATCGTGCAGACGACTGATTTCTCAACTGTAGGACAAGGTTGGTTTTAAAGCACTTAAAATACATGTTTTTCATTTGTATCTGCAAAGACCAGGGCAAATCCCTTTTGCTGCTATCCTGCTCCTATGGCAATTGACATGAATTGTGCTAGATTGTAATAAGAGAGCATGTGAGATTGTGAAGCGCATTTATGATCGAGATATTCTTTGTCTTCGACCGAGTGGTACGGCACTTGCAGTTTTGGCGCGTCGGCATCCAATTGGTATTCCACACCCAAACCGCTACCGTGTATATTTGCCTTGTTTGGATATTATACTCAGCAAGCTGGCCGTGTCCACTGCTTGATTTACAATCTTACGTGCACGATTGCAGGACTATTGTGCGCTGAATAAGCCCCATAACTCGTTCCCTTTATGCCTCCGCCCGCCTCTGAGGCGCCGGATCGTGGAAGTCCGACCGTGCATCTTGTTCGTCGTGCAGGCCAGAGACGTGTCGAGACTTGAACTGTTGACTCCCGTGACTCGCCTTGTATGTAACCTACGTTCAGACCGCATCTGGGTTATACCACTGAGCCTTGTTGAATATTCACGGGGTGTGTGCGAGCTTTGAAATGTATTGTAAATGTATTTCCTCTCGATGCGGACCCAACCAGCACCGAGCAATAATGCGAGTTTGTCCAGAGACGATACGGATAACAAGGTGAAACTAGGAGCAACTCGCAAAAACAGAAGAATTATTCCTATCTTTATCAATAAAATACCTGAAGAAACTAAGTATAGGATGCACCTGCAACCGCAACGAGCAAAATAAAAACTACACGCATATATGTATGAAGTTCTTTCGCATTTATAATATTTCAAAATTTTCAATATTTCAATTTAAATCAATTTGCAAAATAACAAACAGAGCTGAGTAGACAACAAAATTTCAAGGTGGGCCTCATTAAAATTCTTAGCGCGTTGATGTGTTTTAACCAATGCTCCATTACGCATTTACATAAATCAAGGCCAATCGCATTGATGTTTTGCTCCAGCGTCGATGTATTAAGTTTGCTTTTTCGCACCTTAAGTAGTACTCACTACTAAAAATGGTTAGAAGATTAACAGTAAAGTTAACAAGAGAGGCCGAGTGACGTTGACTAAAATAAGTTTCTCGGTAGGCCTTAACAGGTCAGTCGTAGGGCCAATAGTTTGAGCGAGGACTTCATGGTCTTGCACTGCGTACGTAGTAAATAGTGAGAGTCGTGTTGAAATTTCAATGTTATGGATAATAGGCTCAGAAAACCGATTACGTCTGCTGTGGATTGGTTGAAGGGTACGCCAACGATTTCGTACAGGATGAGTGGTTGTCGGCATGCTTACTGATTAGCTGCTGATGCTTAAAAAGATCGTTTAACCACTTACAGTTGTCCACTGTTATAATATAGCGCTATAAATTGTACTTTCTCTAGCCCCAGCCGAGTGCGGGTTATTCAAATAGACTCTCTTGAGGACGTCGTACCATGCTGAAAAAAGCTACGGACAAAGAAATTTTCTTGCCATTCTTCATTAACGTTAAAACCAGTCAAGAAACATGTGTTTTCATTTTTTGCATAAGTTTTATGAGTCTGGCATATCAGACTGTCATGTGTGATTCTTATAAGAAAAATATAAACCATGCAATAACTTTTCCTCTGTTAGATACGACAACTTTGTTTATTTGCACTTTAATCGAAATAAAAAAAATTGGTATTTTTGTTTCTTACAAAACTAATCAACAAGTGAATCCTTTTTAATTAATATTTTGGTCCACAATGTCACTTGTAGAAGCAGCATCAAAAGCTAAAAAAGTACCTGTGTTATTTTAAATTTCGATTTAAAAATTTCAAAAATAAAAGCAATTAGAGCTAACCGAAATAAGAAGCCGGATTGTTCCAGTTACGTCAGCTTCTTAGTAAAGAAAAAAACTGAAAAACTTTGAATTGCAAACGATTTCGTGAACGTCTTAAATTAGGGAAAATACCTGATATACGATTATAGACAAAACTTCTCAACATTGACGTTTAGAAATTAGCAGCTAAAAGCTGCTTACAATGCTTCAACATGTCTCTTTTAGACGGTCACTGTATCCATATCCTCACATATAGCCACAAATTTATTTTACACCTCTAAATACACAAGATTGTGTTCTCAAGGATACACAAGTCAGCTTCATGTCACGAAATATTGTTTGAGTTATTAATATTTTTTGGGTATCTGCTTGTAGATGTATAATGCGCGCACAGTTAAAGATGGCCACTAGGAGCAACATCACAGCCATTTTGGAATTAAATTTTAGGAGTACTGGGGTATTCAAAAACAGATCCAAGGTACGAGCTTTTGCTTGCCTAGTGTGAAGTCGCTCGTGATGCCACACCAATAACAAGTCTTACTTGCAATTAACTTTCCAAAGTAATCAACTTTCTGCAAATATGATCGAACTAGCATATGTGAAAATAGTACAGTTGATGAGCTTAATCAAGCTCTACTACCTAACAAATCTATATATTCATATTTTGTGAAATTGCAGCATCGATTGGCAGTGGCCTTTTAGAAGACTCGTCATCATCTAGTTCGCCGCTGTGGCTTGCGGTGTCTATAATTGCACCACTAATCGCGATCCTCGTGGTTACAGCCGTATTAGTAACAGTATGTCTTAAAAGAAAACTCTTCGTGCTCTCTCATGGTGACCAGGACCAACGCGGCACTCAGAGCCCATGTCATGGTTAGTATTTGCTTTTCTAGGAAATAGGCCCCGATTTTCGATACGCCTGAATATCGGAACACTCAAAGATAGCTCAATCGAATAGTCTTCCAGCTTGATGTTATCTTCAGGCACTCCGAATCGCACAAATCTTTTTAAAAGGATATTTTTAGTTCAGAAACATACACACACTTGAAAGAATTCATATTTAGTTTTGTAAAAAACCTCATTTTAATTATAGATACATTAGGGCGGCGCTAACAGCATCAGCTATTTTTGTATTTATTATGACGTATTTTTATTGCGTCCTGATTTAACGACTTCTGTTTCGATGATGAACTGTACTCACTTATTTACACCACTTATTGCATACGGAGTTTAAAGTCTGTATTTTACCTTTATTTTTATTCTATTTTTACCTATACCTAAAATTTAAATTATTTGTGAGCTTAAAACATGTGGCCAATCATCTTGTGACTCGATGGTGATAACCATCATGTATCAATAGGATGGCCTCACACTGGCTGAGCGCAGGTGTAAGTTGTGTACGTTTAATTTCTCAACAATTGAAAAGAAATTATTGTAGTGTGCGATGGCGGTACACCTAGGTTACTTGTAGTGTTTATATGCAATTATACCAGTCTTTGTAGGTCTACTCTCAATATGCTAGAAAATTCACGTTAGTAAGAGTCTCTATTTAAAATATGTAGGCACATAAAACAAATGTGAAGCCATGATGTGCAAAATGACAAAACGGTTAAAGACAATGTCATCACTTTTATCTTCATCGCTTGACATGTGATCACTATTTATCATACTTTCGAAGGTAATATATGCAACGGAAATATATATTAAACGACGTTTTTCTGCGTCGTTTGTTTCAATAAACTATTTTGCCTCGCTATGATACAACGTATATGCCGCCAGTTATGCAACGTCTCTGGTAATTTTGTACAGTATTAGTATGCATTGTGACACATACATACCTCAAAAAAGCTACTACAAATTCATTGGCGGGCATACAGCCGTTCCCGGTTATCCATCTACATATTCTTTAGGACTAACCATCCGTCATATTTAACGTCCACGGTAGAGCTTTTTGCATTACTTTGGTTTGCATTACTCGGTGGCTTGATACATTCGCATGGACGCTAAATGTTGACTGATGGTCAACCCTAAATATATTGTTATTCATCCAAGCTTATTTATCCAAACATATCCCTTTTCTATTTAGTGCGAGAAAGCGATAGCTTTTACGTGAAATACATGTTTGAACTAATCTCGCTGTTTGTTTCGAGCAAAAATAACCTAATAATTTATTTGGCCTCATAAATTAGAGCAATCAAATTAGATTTGATGCTTACGGCCAAACTATTGGGTCGGTTTAAGTCAAAACTACAAACCTTCTATGTAGCCAATTATAGCCTCTAATTCTATAGAGCCCAACGAAGTTGAAGTGACACAAATCTTGGATTCCTAAGACTGTTATCACGCACATGTGGCCATTCTAAATCATTCACTTTATATGTAGTGAGACTAGGTCTAAATAGATGTAAAAAAGACATATTATATTGAAGCCATGCCATTTTTCTGTATTTGCAGACACCTCGACAATCTACCGGGACTCGAAGCTTTACATGCAGGAGCAAAACATCCTTTTATACTCAACGCTGAATCATCACAGAGCCTTGGCACATGACCATGGAGGCTCAACATGCGCCCGCATAGCGGGAACAGGTTGCAATGGCGCGACTCCTAACGGAGGTCTCGCAGAGACTCAGCTTTATTCTACGCCACATCGAACTTCGGCCGTTGCAAACGCGACCGCCACGCTCAATAACGCACGAAATGCCAACGCAAATTGTATGCCTACATGTAAGTCCACACACTTAATAAGGTTCAACCAAAGACTTCAGAACTATGTTTAAATAAGGAGCTTAATATATGTTACTTTTGTATATCCAAAGGAGCTACATCTGGTTGTGACATGTGCAGAGCTCTTATAGTTCAAGTGCTTGGTAAATGCGTGCTTTTTACTAGATAACACCATTTGAATTGCTCGTCGAGATTATATATATATATATACATATATAAAAAAAATACCATTTCACTTGCTCGTTCTGACCATATATATATATATATATATATATATATA
>MNPL01002762.1:0-15502 GCA_002081605.1 Tropilaelaps mercedesae
ATATATATATATATATATATATATATATATATATATACGATTAGAATCAGCTTTGGTTGACTTGTTGTATGAGCGAAATAAAGTTTCCAACGACAAGCTCAAACATACTTCAATCCCACAGATGGATGCATCTCCCATAGACGCGTGTTCCAGGCCACGTCGTAGTTAGCAGAGTTGCTCGAAATAGTCGAGCCTCGAGTCGATGCTACGGGGTTGACATCTACCTCTACCTACGGTGGTTAATGGCGACAACGAGGAACCTCATCTCTCCATTCGGTAGAACATCCACTCTTAAGAAAACACACAACAAACGATACAAATGACCACCATCCCCTTCTGTTTCCACCTCGGCCTGCGTTGGTGGATGCAGCTGTAGTTGTTGTCGGCCTGCCCGACGAAAATACAGGACGACGGCCAAACGGTGGCCGATTGCAGATGGCTATGGCGATGGCCAGCGTAGGACGAAGCGGAAAAGAGCAGCAGCGATGAAAGCCGACAGAAAAGGCCGGACGCCGTTCGTAGTGTAGCCGGCCAGCCAACGACCGAACACATGTCATTTATTTGCGTTAACGGCGAGTACAGCAGTCATAGTAGAAGAGGAAGAAAGAAGAGCAATGGAAGAAGGGAGGTTGCAGAAATCGTAGCCTCGGCAACCGCAGTGGCGTTTCTTTTTTTAGCCGGTAGATTCTTTGCTTGAGCTTCTGACCAACTCTTGAGCGAGGCAGAGGAGTGAGCGATTGTAGCATCTGATTCGATGGCGGCGGCGGTGGCGGCGGTGGCGGCGGCGGTGGCGGCGGTGGTGGTGGAGCCCCGTCGTCGTCCTCCATCCGCACTTGTACACACGGGCTTATACAACACGCAAGGACACGTCTCCAAATGGTGTTGGACCCCGCGCCGAAAGCGAGTAGGTACGCAGAAAAGACGGAAGAGCAGAAAAGAGTGTGGCCCGAAGAGAGGGTCCGTAGCCCGGGGCAGTGTAGCCTCGGCCAGTAACGGCATTGCCAAAGAAATGGCGTCAAACTAGGCCATACTCTCTCGTTCTCTCTGCGCCGTCAATAGAGAAACCGAGGAAAAAAGAGAGAAAAATCGTTCGCCATATCGAAAATATATATATGTGTACATATACATACGTATATACAACAGAAGGAAAAGCAGTGAGAGCCAAAACGGTAGGTGCAGATGTAGCAACGGCAGACTTGGCATAAAAGTACATGTAGTGAGTGAACGCACTGTGTAGTGCTGCGCTACAATAGCGCTACGACACGAGAACGAGTGTACAGCGACACAACGGTTGGTACTCGGTGTTTGGAGTCAAACGTGGGATATCGCCTGTTTTGTTCACGTCGTTCCGTATTGCGTTGTTCGAGCGTGCGAAAGGCCAGTGAATAAGTGAGCGTCTTGTATGGCCGAGTCGTAACATGATGTTGTCTGGTAACGGTAGATATGGTCTTTGGTACGGCAATGGTCGGTGGCCCTCAGGGTCGCCGTGGTTCGGCCGACTATCGTTTGGCCGCCATCATCCCCTGGAGGCGATGGGGCGGTTGCGTGGCGACAGTTGCGGTGGCCTTTCCTATCTCTACGAACTTATCATTTCTCTATCGCAGCGACGAGGCCGCTCGATAGAAATGAGCGGTCGAAGGACGCAAACATGTGACGATTGACCCGTTCGATGTAGCGCCTTTTTCGCGAGTGGCCACGAAGGGCCCGTCCCTTCTACGAGCCTAGATCGCCTCTTCGGGCAGGCCAGGCGCTCCAGTAGAAAATGGGGCCGACCCATGTTGGATAGGGATCGAGCATAGAATCGAGCGTTTCCGTTCTGTGGTGGCACGGTCGTAGTTGAATCTGAAATGGCAGAAGAGAGTGAGAGATAGAAAGAGAGGACGACGAAACGAGAAATGGACCAATTTTATTGCAAGTTCGATCATAAAATTGGCCCGGTACTTGCCGGGGGACATTTTTAGTTTGATTCGATTTTTTGCTCGCTTTGCTGGTTTATACATTTTTTTTTTATATGTGTGCGTACGTACAGCGGCAGACGAGGAGAAAAGAAGATGCCCTGCGTTCTGCCTTCCGCTTGACCTTCTGTTGGGCCGAACTGGATAATGGCGAAGCCGTTATGTTCGACGAACGGAAGTGCTGTGTGGTTTGAAACCTGGTAGAAGAATTTCAGAAGATATCCTCGGAGAGGGAGATATTTACTTTTACGACAGTTCTGGCGTGACAAAAGTGAATTTCGATCTGTAAAGGTGTACATGGCTGTATCCAGGAAAAGAGGGTGGCACAATTGAGAGCCCAGACTGGCGTCGTTTACCGTAAAACGTGAAAGGTTGACTGTAAGGACCAACGCGCCGTATCACTCTGACCATAT
Organism: Tropilaelaps mercedesae; assembly: GCA_002081605.1. Lineage (NCBI taxonomy): Eukaryota > Metazoa > Arthropoda > Arachnida > Mesostigmata > Laelapidae > Tropilaelaps > Tropilaelaps mercedesae. The sequence continues at coordinate 2,369 of MNPL01002762.1, forward strand.
ACCTTGTACTGTTACATACCAACTGGCTCGAAAATAATTAATTTGTGCGCAAACCTATGCAGAGGTGGAGCAATGTCTGCTATGAAGGGACGTATAAAATGTTCGCTCGCAAATTATTTGGGACATATTGTCAGGGTCTGTTAATATTGGGATCGTTAAAAGTTGCTTTCTGCTAAAGATATCAACAGTAGCGACGGGAAATAATACCCTGATCACAGTGGACCAGATGGAAGTATGTGTCCAACAAAATGTATTGCTATACAAATTATTTTGTGAAATTCGCTGTCTAGAACGCTCAAGCGGCACAATAAAAGAAACAAGGCTTTATTAAGAAAAAATTATTTTATGTTAATATTGCTAGTCAGCCATTCCGATCCGTCCAGTTATTACCAAATATTTCACGCTATGTTTTTCATTTAGACGTTTATGTCCTACTGCGTACAAAGCTCTCTTCGTAATAAACGAGTGCGTAAACGAAAACGCATTGCACAAATAAACAGCCGAAGATGCTCGTCAGTGAAAATAATGAATTAACGAAGGGCGGAGTGCTTACCTCGAGGTTTGCCTGAATTCTTGCCCAGTAAAAGGAATTTTGCCGTGCAGAGGTCAGCTCAAGGTCAATCTTCAATTCCGACCCGCCACCACGAGCTCCGGCGTATTCTTTCGACCCGATGGAGCCAAATTTTTCCCTCACTGGCGAGTGAGAGGAATTTCGAATGTGGGAATCTGCAGCATTCACCTGATTTCTACTGGTGCGTTCTGTTGGCACTGGGTAAGCTACGGGACCGCCTGAGGGAATTCTTAATCATACAAGGCCGCCTCTCGGAAGACGGCGCCAGACAAACCTTGGCATCCATAGGTACGACTCGTGTTTTTTACACTCTCAGACAGATCTAGCACTTAACATTCATTTCTCTGACCACCGATTGATCTGTCTAGTTGTGTACAGCCGGCTGTAATCAGGACGTGCGGCTAACGTTCGTGTACTTAGGACACGACAATGTATACATGTTTCTCTACTGCCGTCTAATCTAAAATGCACATGCATTCTACAAGGTATTCATCCATCGGGCCTTATTATATGTTCATAGCAAAATCTTGTGGTAAAGTCAATGCTATTGTAAAGGAGAACTGGATGTTACACGGGCACCATATACCGGAAACGACTCCTAAGGGCCTTATTATAGAGCAGAAAAGTGCTTGCCTCACCAACACAATTCGCCGGCGAACAGCATGGATGTAGCGCACCCAATCATTTCTCTCGCAACGGATTGCGAAATGTAACGTTTCGTTAAGCTCTTTTTTTTATAGTCTGCTTGTACATCGCATCGTTTTAGACAAAATATTGTTTCGTATGCATTTTCGTACTGCGTAGTCAGCTCAGGCTGAATCTTCTGCTAGAGCCTTCGGACTGGCTAGATATTTTCTCATGTTTGTCCTACCCCGACAAGCGGGATTGGAAGTTCACCAATACTCTATTATTACTAAGCGTGGAGATGCCCCTCGACTCCATCTCTGGATTGATTGTCTGTTTCTATGCGTGGGTGTGTGCATTCGCGTTTGCGTGTGACAGAAACAGAATAAATGCAATATTCACGGTGATCTATGGTAGCGAATATCTGCAATTTCTAGCTATGGTGTGCATCTGTCCATGGGGGGATGCAGAAGCTCAGCTTGTGTCACAGGAGCTCAGCGCAAAAGTGGACTCCCCGTGGCACCATCAGACGAATGAGTCTCATTTTCTAAGCGACTGAATAGCCAGCAAAGGCCGCTGTGCTTCGCTAGCTATCAGGGATGCGTGTCGATGCGCTCGTTCAGGGTCGGTCTGAATCAGCTATTGACTGACTACAGCTGCTCCATGGTACTTCCGTTCTAAATATTAGCTCTTCTGACGCATTCAACTTGTCAACTGTGGGTGGCCGTGGCTGGCGCATAACGTTGAAATGTTACAGAGATTAAGATGTAATAACAAGTGTAACAATAACTCGTAACTCGTGTTTTATCCTAGCGTTACGCTAGGTATTGTTGGTGGCGATGCAATTAATCGATTATTTGTTTAGACGGTAGATGTAGGTGCCCACTCGTCTCGCTCGATGTGGATAAAAGTGCAGCGAAACTTAAATTCTATGAATTTCGCGAACAAATCTGAAAATGTAAACGCATTATAGATTTGCTTCTGCGTTGTGTGTCTAATGTGTCTAATTAATATCCTAAAAAAATTCCGGCTAAATATAACTATCTCGCCGAGTGCTGGTACCGCGTACCAATAATAATGCCATACATCCGTAAATAGGGCTGACGTATTCTAGGGACTGGAATCTCATCGACTAACTTGGTTGCGTGTTGCACCGACTCGAGTGCGCTGCCGTTTTGGTCACTATGCTAGACTTGTAAGTTGTAAGTTGTGTAAGCGTTGCTCGCGCTAAGCTCTATTCCTGAGTATATCCTGGACCGTGTTTCAACTGGGGCGCCCGTTTCAAGTTACGCTCATTCTAATTTTACTTATTCTTCATTGGAATTTTCATCGTTCATCTCTTATAGAGCTAGACTTCAACTCCAATACAGCTGAAACTATGTTGTACCTAGCATTTAGCATCCACTGATTACTGAACTGTTTCCGATGTGTAGACTATATGGAATCTTCTAAGATATCGCTATTGACAATACTTGACGGGTCAGTCGGACAGCGTCGAGACACAGTTCGCACAATGTTCCAGTTCGCACCAGTTCTTGTGCCTGTTCGAAACTTCGACATGGCTCATTTTTCGGTTGGAATAACGGTCAAAACGGTTATTCATGCCTGCAGGAAAGGAATCGATTTTTATCTAGGATCACGCAACCGATTCCAACTGTCTAATCAGAAATGAAAAAACATGTCTAATTCGAATTTTGCAGATCTTATAAGCTTCTTCTATCATCAACATGTAAAAAGAGCAAGTGTTCCTACGGGATCGTTTCGACAATGTCCGATTATCGTAAAGGCACATTTCAACTATTTGGGCAGCATATTCTGAGAGTTTCGTACAGCGCAAACGTACAGTGCACGGTATCAGAACCTTACCCAGAATCGTATGCTTCCACGTGCGCCTACAATTCGATTTCGTAGACTGTTTTTTCAAGAAGATAGTGCACCCTACCTACGCTAGCCACAGTTCAGGGCAGTGGTTCAGCTACTTATAACGAGGTCGATATGCATCAACAGTAGCAGTTCTCCACCTGTTGGTTGCAACGAGCTTTGAAGACTTTTCGAGCTTGTTTCTACGTCACTGATAGCACTTGAGGCTTCAGTATTTCGCCAGCTGTTCATAAGAAAAGCCTCTTCCAGTTTATCGTGCACTCGGTCTCGTTGATAGTCAATGCCAGACTGAGTGGTGAGGCTGACTTCGTTTCGTATTTTGTTCTAGTTTCATAGAAACGGAAGCCTAATCTCGTTTCGTTGTAACAGACCGAAATTTGATATTTTCCCTTGCGTGTCGCACGCTCGAAGTGTATGCGATGGCTGTCAATGGCTATTCACTACTCTCGAAGATGAATCGTATACAACGTAACAACCTAGCAAAAACCTTTCACCCCTTCGGAAAGAGTGACATGCTAAGGTGATCCGGTACGTCTAAAGCAGACCGTGTAGAAAATCACAGCTTCGTCGGAAGTTCCCCACGATTCCGTAGATGCTCTATGGGTTTCAACGGATAGTCGAATACTGTAGTTCATCGTTCTTTCCGAACGGTGGATGTAGTCATTTTGTTTAGGGGTACCCGCAGAACTGTGGAAGGGGGCTCGGTGCTGAATGGATCCGTTTTACATCTTCGGCCGAAGTAATTTGGTAGCCCGTATCTCTGCCACTATGCTCACGATTCCAATGACGATAATACAAATCCACCGTCTGTTTGGCCAAAATGGTAACAGAAACACAACGTCAGAGACAAATGAACAATTGATGCCAAAAGCGCACGTAATGGGAGCTCGTACTTCAATAACGATGATTCAACCAATTCGAATAGTGCAATGCCGTGCAGCGACTGTCGCACACATTAGATTAAAAATAGCACAATTGAGTTATCGAATATCCAAGATGGTTTGCTTTTCAGCCTGTTGCTATATAAATATTAGATTATATTTGGTTGCCAGTGAACGCCGTGGTTCCGCCACAATTTCTTTGACTGTGGGCGCTTGCGAAGCCATCAACCGTAAATTATCGTGATACCATTTTTGATCATTATCTACTATCTTTATCTTTACTACATAACTTTATAAACTGGTATTTGCATGTAGCAATATTATAGCCATACGTGGACCCATTTTATTTACGTAGATCTGCCTTTGATAGACTTCAGCCATTCTACAAGCCTATTCGGAAGACCGTCTATGAATAGAATTAGGCTGTGCAAATATTGATGCAAGTGCGGCATTCGAGCGTTTGTCCCTTTTTGTTTTTGTTGTAGTTGTGCCTACTGTGGGTTAAAAAGCAGATGCTAGCAATACGTGTATAAAAACATACGACTTTATTTCTCGTTTACGTTCTAGCACAGCACATGCACCTCGTGAGGTCGGGCAGCCAGAGATTGAAGACCACTTCGGTGCCGCACGCAATGGAAAACCAACGGCGTCCCTGGCTTGAGTGAATCGCGGCGAAGTTTGCACGCACTGACGTGCTAACGAATTTCGAATTTCGTCACGAGATGCTAAGCGCAAACAAAGGCAAGAACAAATGTCTTTAGTATTTAAGCCTAAATGTCCGTCACAGAAGTAAGCAATTCACAACTCGTGCCAGTCCAATGGTGTTGATTACTTGGTGATCGCGTTGCATTTGCTGAACTTTGCTGGCGCCACCTGTGCAGCGCATCTTGTTCCCGCTGATTTGGGCCTCTGAGCACTCGGGCATAACATTGCTGTGAAAAAAAAAAGATTCGGATCTGTTCAGATCTTCAAAGACGTCAAATAGACGAAAACTCACTGAGCCATTGCTGGAACGGTAACAAGTAGTTATTGGCAAGAGGTAGATAGCATCCGTCCCGGCTTACGTGTGTTTACCCAAAGTAACTTGAAGTCATCGTTTGTTCAATGAGAGCTAGCTCTTCATACGTCCCAAAAAGAAAGCTTCAGAGACTGACCCTCGAGATTTGGGCCGATTGCTCTGTAGCCAGAACTGTTCTCCCCCATGGGTCCACAAATCTGCTGCGTCCAGCTCTTCGTTTGCCGTGGTGCCAATGCGCGTTGGATGAGCGCTGATGATCCGACCGTCGGGTGAGGTAAATTGAACAGCGGCTTACCGTTGGTGTGTTCTCATTTCCAGGCAACTGGTCGACCTCTACGTGGGTAAACGCGACACAAACGCAGTTCTGACGATAGCTGAAAGTCGGTATTTGTCAATCCGTGATTTGCATCCTTGCTTGTGTAGTGTGACCGACGTGTTAGACACAAGGACCGCCCACGACGAATAGAAATCTTCACTCAACTTCTTTGCACTATCAAAATGACGCCTCAAGTGCGCCGTAATAGCCGAAGAACTTACGTATCAGGTAGCCACACTTTTCGCACAACATTCTATCTTGTTTTGTTTCTTTCTACTTTAATTAACAGCTGTCTGAAATGCGTCGAAAGTGGAAATTTGAGAGAATGTACGCACATATGATGCCCTAATAGCAGTTAATGCATACCCTAGCACCTCTTCAGTTGTATTACTCTAGCTCGGTCACGGTATGAAATTCGTTATAAAAAACTTCGTGTCTTACGCAAAGCGACTTGAGTGGAAAATATGTCATTTGCCGCACAACGGTGCCCAGACGCGCGTAGGGAATGGCCGGACGCCCAAACCGGCAGTGAAGAACTCAAATTTGAAATGTCAATTTTCTAATGAGACAGACGAGAACTATGAGCGTCGACGACCAGCTATCAGAAGGCCTGGACGATATTTTTCGAGCAGTTGGCATAGGAAATGTGGGTTTGTGGGGAATGACTTGAACATTTAGATTATACACTATGAATTTAAACGTTTAAGACGAACATAAAATAGACCGTTCAAGTACACTTCTTACGAATAGTTCTATGGTCCTATTTCATAGGCTGCTAATGACTAAATGGATCAACGAGTATCGATACGTACAATTATATCTTTTCATTACGTCTTCATTTCCGTCTTAGGAAATAATGCAAAGGCGGTACCGTGGACGTAAAATGTTGGCTGGTGATCAGCCCTAAAAATATTTATATCGTGCCATTAACTGCCCGTGCGTGCGAGACGACGATTTCTCAACATTTACGAAGATGATTGCAGTTTTCGTGTTTGGAAAACGAAGGACCGTATTCCCTGGTCATTGAAACAGCAACAATTATCACGTTAATATGTGGGAAAGCACGCCAGCGGGTTTTACCTGCAAATAAGACAAGAGCCGAACTGCTTAGAACCATTGTAATTATACTTGTTTATGTGAAGGATTAACTTTGATAACTGAAATTTACCCATACGTGAGAAGTAGCAAAGATCACCTGGATGGCAAAAGGCGGTATGCCACCTACTACTATGACCAGTTATGGATAAATGATATCACCTAATGTGTATATATATATATACGTGTATTATCAATATGTTATAGTATAACACACTATATAAATAAAACCAGTAGAACGAGATAAAAAGGTTCAATTTAAATTCAAGATATTGAACACATAAACGGACTCCACAATAAATTTAACCGACATCGATTACTTTTAGGTAACCGATTCTCATTATGATCGACCACATTGGCATTGATTAATTATGAAGCATGTTTTGCAGGTACAGCTCACAATCACGATGTTGCTTGTATTATAGACACGCCTACGTATACCAACGTTTTGAACGATTTTTTGTACCGACTGTCTGAGCCCTACGCCCATAAAAAAGTGTTTGTACTAGGCCGCTTTGGAAGTAACCCCATGCTGAAATAGACGGATCTTACACTCCAGGGAACGATTCAGTTTCGTTGCCTGCTTCGAGCAACTCGTGATAAAACTTCCTTCAACTACCCCAACGAGCAATTGACAAGGACTGTTGAGCTCGTGCACGGCTCGTGCAAGGATATCGTTTCAGTTCGATAGAAAAAAACATCTAACCAGCTTCCTTTTATTGAACGGTGACCTAGATTTTACCCTTGGGGGGCTGTGCTTCTCAGAAGCTGAATTCTTGAGCAAAATTCGTAGGTACTTATTGCAACAGTCCTTGAGCCTGTGTTTGCTACAGGCGAAGAGATATTCCTACGCAGAGGAACTTTACGGACGTTAACAATATATTTTGTTTCGTGAAAATGAGTTAGGTCTTCAACAAATATCAGAGGCGTCGTCTTCGAAGGCATTAGTATGCCAGTACGTTCTCGGAGCGCTTGCGGGGTTGATGAGCTGTAGTGTTTCCAGCAAGCGATAATATACCGTAGCGAATGCTGAATATACCGCAACGATATCTTTATCGTTTCACCGAAAACACAAGGGAGTGGCTAATATATTGGCGAAATGCGTTGGCTAGTCTTGTGTAATGGGGCCATGATAACGGTACTCACTAGGAGATCACGTCTGCGTCATATGGCTCATTCGCATCAAAGTTTTCATATACCCGTACAGACTTGCTTATCTTTATTCATCGCGTACAAGCCTTCAGTGCATGGTAGGAGCTGCACGCGAGGACATCCGAATTTGCTTGTCAAATCTAACAAAGGTCTTAATTTAAACGACGCGATCTACCTCCTTGTAGTGTTATCGATTTTTTTGAAGTATTCCGCATGTCAAGACTGCACATATATTCGGAATGTTCTGTACACTCTTCCCGGTATTACCATATTGATCTACGATACATCAAGTCTAGCTTTCTCGACAAAGTTGTAGATGTCGTTTGCAATCGTGATATTCTTACCGTAGCAGAGCGTTTAGTCTATCTCACCGGTCAACGCTACAATGGGCTTGCACACAGCCCATTGCCTGTAGCGTTGAATAAGTAAACTATACATACGTCACAAACGAAACTTAGAGACGAAAATAAAGTACTTGAAGGCAGATGTGATCCACTTGCACGTACCTGTTACCTTTATTTAAAAAATCGACGGATTTTCCAAGCGCTGCGCTACTACGAGTTGTTCCGCTACCGTCCATGCATATAGTTAATGTGCGCCGTATGAAAATTTCATCTATTCCGGCCAACAATATTATAACAACTAGTCCAGTACAAGATACGACGACACTAAAATTGTGTAAATGGCATATTAAGTTCTGTTTATCCTAGGAAGAAGTTTTGACGAATCTTCGAGTTCAGCCGAAGCAAACACACAAAGAAACAATACTGTTGTCGGCACCCCTAGCGATGACATGGCAAGTAGACCGCGAAGACCTGCTGCTGCTGGACGTTTCGGTCTAGCGCCTGGTTTAAGGAGGCTACCATAAACAACGACTCGTTGTCGTTTCCCAAGAAAAAATCCCTTACCATAAATGAGACAACAAAAACTATTTCAAGAAAAAAGTATACATATGCGTCGAAGCAAAGGTCGTTTAATGGCGTATCGTAAAACTAGAGCCGATGAAGCATTCAGAAATGCCGCCTCTGTACATCACATATGCACGGGAGTGTCTATATTATTTTATGTTTATTCTTGTTGAAACGAACGAGATCATGACCAAATGTTTAACCGCTGCGGCGGCGTCAACTCCTCTCTGGGATGTGCTTAGCCGGATGTGAATTCCAAACCCTACCGACATTCGATGATGCTGCTGTGCTGAGATGTCTGTAACGTATTTCGAAGGTGGCATCCATTTTTTTATGGATATGATTTCCTTGTTGCGTTTCTGCTAGAAGATAACAGACCATCTGTGTTCGGGTAGAGTTATGGTAAAGAACAGGTTAAGTATTCGCCGAATTTTAGCGCGATTCTGGACGCCTTTGGTATTCATCTTATTGCATTTTTTCTGTCGTCTTTTCGTGGCCCGAAACGAACTCCGGTATAGTCTATAGACACTTAACGATCGAAGCTGGTGGTCGCGCGCAGTTGGTTGTCATTTCCGTGTTCATTATACTAATGTTTGCTGCATTTGTTTATTTAAAACTAAAACATTATAGACAGGGGTCGATGTCCAAGCTATTCCCATACAGTTTTGGCAAATTCACATTAAAGTCACTCCGATACAAAGCCAAAATCAGCAAAATGCAGACCTTGGCGATCTTACAGAGCCACTGTAAAACACGGGCAACAGAAACAAACATGCTAGTTTTGATGCACGCTGGTGGAACCGATGCTGAATTGTATCGTACGTCTAATGCAAATAAAAGGAAAAATCTTAGTGGTCTATGCGTTGCTTTGCTTCGACTTTACAGGAGTAACGTCAGGCGAACAGGTCTTTTGTAAATCGCACTAAAACAGCTCCGTCACCGAATATTGACTTATTCTGTTTGATGCTCGGTATTCTTGTATACGAAGCTGGTTCACACCAACCAAGAACATCAAAGCCAAAAGCAAGGCACGGACTAATGTTATTTTAGACCTTCTCGCATGCCGCGTAAGTGGGAAGCACATTTCAATTAGTATCCAACTCAGACATAAAGGCACAATCCACCCTAATAACCTGCCATTGTCAGAACGCAATGACTGAGCGACATGTTCTGTTCATGTCAGCATGGGCCACGAATAAGTTCGTAAAAATTCATTGGCCAACAGGTCGAATCGGTTGGTTCCGTTTATAAATGCGTACACGTATCGGTTAGCGGACGAGAGGTATTTTGATTCCGTAATGCCAAATGAAATTAACCACTCTACCAAAGCAATGCTAGACGTTGTCAGCATTCGAACACTATAAAGTGTTTCGAGTGCTGTGTTGCCCCTGCTGTTAGTCCTTCGTCTTTTGAGGCCTGTGTCCTATTTGTTCAACGATGGACACATGTGGAAGGAATTAGTTCCATTTCGGTACGTTGACGGACCTTTACAGCCGGGGCGACGTATGAACACCGACCAAAGCTCTCTATATATAATCTGTTTAGGACGAATGGGTCTGCTATGATGGTCGCTGCTTTTTGTATACGTCTTGTAGTCGACTTGTTAGAATCGTCCAGAACTGACCCCCTAATACGAGCACGTGTAACCTGGCCACTTTATGTTCATGAGCTCTGTTTTCTTTTGATTTTTCCAACGTACGAGGTTGCGTCTTCGCTGGTTTCTTCATGGGATCTTCATGTCCAGGCGACGGAGCTACTGCTGATTTCGAACCTCCATTGTGAACTGAGTGCTATTGTTGATTGAATTTGCGTGTCGGATGATGCTGCTTCTTCGTTTCCTCGCGATGATAGCGAGAATATAGTTTACGTCCCGTCTTTGCAGCTTAACAAAGCTGGCCCATCTAGCCACGATTTCCACGACGAACTCTGCCGGAACACCGCCCGATTTACTATCGTTTATACGGCACTTTCTTGCCTTTAGAGACGTTTCTGTCAGCATTCCTTTTGACATGCTATTTTAGCTACGGATTACTCGATAATGTGGTACTTTTATCTTACCGTCGATGAATGAACTCGCCTGCGTATAGCCGACGCGGATAAGAGGGAAAACGCGCTCGAACGACAGTCACCGCCTGTCGGGGAGACCGCTACCTCGTCACTCGGAGCTGATGCTGAAGCCTGAATTCCGTGTTCGTCATGCACGAGCGTCTCCACAGCGCGCAGGTTCGACATGAATTGAGGCGACACCGAAGTTACGCAGTGAGCCTCGCGCGTCAATTCGAATCAGATCAGCTCTCTGGACCCTATCGCCGTCATTCGAACGCCCTGAAGCGCGTCCACCCTATTTAGAACGTCCGTCGGTCAAACAGAAGTTGCAGTGAGCTTGACGTTGACGCAATCACACACACATCTCTCTCTATCTCGCTCTATCTCTCTCTATCTCTCTCTATCTCGCTCTATCTCTCTCTATCTCGCTCTATCTCTCTCTCTCAAGTTGCCAAGCCCAAGTGCTTAACCGTTAAATTTCAACGCACGCTCGAACTAGTGCGGGGCGCTTACCGAAGAGGCAGTTGACTTTTACGTGGGCAGCGCCTTCGCACTGAAGTCGGTACAAATTCGATGCGATGTAACTGTTGCGACCACCCCACATCGACATCAGGCGTCACCGTTCTATGAGGACTTACGTGGACCGTCGACTTCTCGCGGTAAGCGTGCGCCTAGCAAAGTGAAGGCACAGCGAAGCGGAATTTAGCGGACGCAGCAATCCGAGCAGCTTTGATCTGTTTCGTCTGACTCCATTATATGCGTTCAATGTTACTTTGTCCTCACCTGGCTGGGACGCGGATTTTTCCCGCTGTTCTATTCTCTGATCTTGCATCGGAGCACAATCGGACACACGACATGCACATCGCGTACCCACGTCGCCTACGCGACGGTAGGAGCTGATACTCGCAAAGCGGAACCGCCGACCGACGACTCGACGCCGATCCGCTGTTCAGGATCACGAATCGCTTTATCACTTGAGCGGCGTTTGCTCACGCATTATCTAGACGCTTTCAGCTAGAATATTTCCACGCGCACCCCCAATGGGCCAGTTCATAGCGTTGGCCTCTAGAATTTCGCTGGCGGATCCCAGCGACAAATAGCGTCGTATGCTAATCCGGACGTTTAAACCTCTTCGAAAGAGCGGTTCTCCTGGAAGGACCAGGATTAGACGCGACAGTCGAGGACAGCTCCCCAAAACGTCCGTTCATTCAGGTTAGCCGCTCAGGCCGACGTAGGTGCCTGCGCGCGTTGCCACGCTTTGCCGCTCTCTTTTGGGCTTGATGAGGAGGGGAAGCCGGATTGATTTGCATTCTGATTTGCGTCTGGCTACTGGAATTACATCGGAGATCCTAATTGTGTAATAGTTCTCTCAACCAGTTGAGAAAATCCGACCATTCTGCCTCGGCTTGCGGCCGGCCCCCACTTGCGGACGGCAGCGCGGTGGCCTTAATATGGCTTCGAAGCGCTTTGCCATTGTTCGAATACGCTCGCGATCATATCGTGAATTGTTGTTGGACGCGTAGCGCAAGCGGAGTCGAATCCAAAAGTGCGTTTCGTACGAATGCGCATCGCGCAGTGTCTACGAGTCCAGAAGCGGCGTCGCTTTGTCGGGCCGCGTATCGGTTCGAGGCAAATCTGCATTGTCAATTGTAACCGTGATTGTTGACATTAACAAAGTGTTGCTGCTTGCAACGGCCATTGCGTACAATCGATAGCTCCCATTGACTTCGTGCGCCGGTTGTTCATGCCACCGACAGACAGCCGCCGATGGAGTTTCGCTTCCAACAACGACGAAAATGAGCATAAATGTCATAGTAACGCTGTTGCCCTCAATAATGATATTTCAAGATAGAAATCTTTTGTTTCATCGTTCGATGGCTAAGTACACCCGCTTAGGAACGCGATGACGTCTTTAGGAATTTTGTAAAGTCTTCAGGTAGCATTGGCGAAACACACGATCCTCGCTGTTGTTACTACCTATGCACAACGATAGGAGATGAATTGCGAAATAAAAAAACGACACATGCTTATTTTACATCATCGGTGATGTGATGATGCGTCGTTGTATCGTAGCGACTAGACGCGGGTGTCGTACGGGACAGCCATGCCACCCATTGGTATTCATGGATTAAACACTATCATTTTTGGATGCTTCGGCAGAATTTCTAGACACATGTCCTTCGTTTGTTGTGCCAAATTGAGACGCGTCAACTATGACGATAGGGTATCATCCTCGTCGGGTACAGTAATATTCTAAGATTAGAACTGTAGATCTAATTAAATTTAGAAGCCATAGAAGTACTAGCCTTAATTTTGTCATGTTTACTGTGTCGGCCGAAAATGATTATAAAGTTTTCATTTATTCATTTTTGTTAAACTACCCGAGCACTGGCTTCATAAAATTCTTCTTATCTCGTCTTTCATTTCAAGCGTAGAACACACGAGCGCCTTCATGCATTTCCCAACATCGTTATATATTTTATTGAAATTTATGCCATATATAGTTGGCCTATCTGTATCGTACCTCTGTCATGTAGAAAATGCCTCACTTGTGCCTCTCAGACAAAAGCTTCATTGTGTCTGCGTGTAACGATTATCCAAGTACACATGCTCCATATATATATATATATATATATATATAT
>MNPL01002763.1:0-14704 GCA_002081605.1 Tropilaelaps mercedesae
GATATATATATATATATATATATATATATATATATATATATCAGTCGCCTAGTTTAGATGGATGCTCTGCTTAAGAAAATTCTTTGTGTGTGGCTTTCTATTGAGAAAAACGAAAACTTTGGGTGTGGATTTAAAATGTTAAATCACTGTAGTAGACGGTTGCCTTCTTCGTATGCTTCACCGCGCGAAAGGCAATGGCCTTTTTTTGTCGATGCTGTTGCTGTTACGAACTTCATCTCTCCTACGCGAAACGTTTGATCCGGCCGAATATGATCCACCTTCTGTCTGCCACCAGAACCAGCATTTGGCCATCGCTCTCGTACATATAATATCGGTCAGTAAAGCGTTGTTTGTAGACGCATACACCGTTCGATTGCGGCCGCCCAAAACAGCTGACAATGCATTCATCCAAGTTAGCCATCCTACATCGTGTGCTAAAGCGCGCAGCTACGATCCCACGATCGACCGCAACGAATGAATTCATAGTGTAACATTTAGTCGATAAAGTTTTAGTTGAGACAGCAGCATCGTTTTGTGACCAAGCAGATGCCGTGGATAGAGATGCATTAACGCGGCCTGATTGTTGTTGGTGCTGCTGCTGCTGCTGCTGCGCTTTCTTTGAGACGCATGACGCCGATTCGTCAATCGCGAAGGCTGGATGAAGCCGAAAAAGCGACTCCCTCTAGCCATCTTTTATGAGCATACAACGACAGACAGAGAAAAGAAGACCGCTCGATAACGACGTCAATTCGACCGTCGTCGTTATGACGCTCACGGAACTGGAGCGCCCCTCTCGAGTTCGAGCAGGATAGGCACAAAAACGGCAACCGGGAAAGCAGACTCCCTCTGTCCACAATTGCGCAGCAACAGATTGAAAAGCGACAACGACGCATATCTTCAGAGTGGGAAACCGATTAGTTCTATTTGGAGCCAATTGGACAACAGAACTATGGGGTAGAAAAAGAAAAAAACTGCTTATACCCCAACGCCACCAGTAGAAGGGACTAGTTAGCGTTGAATGGAGAAGCTCTTCCTACTACCGGGATGAATGCACAAAAAAACGCACGAGCATAAAAACATCGGTACGGAGCACAGTGATGCGCTGTGGAATAGCACTTTCGTACAGAAATCTAAACTGTACGAATGGTGGCGTAATGACCAGTGACGGTACACGCCTCGGCCAATACGTCCGCTCAGAAGCGACGCGTTGCGACAGATACTCGTACACAAATGGCCTGACAAATAGATAAAAAAAGAAATGAACTGAAATAGATAGAAACGAAGCCATCAACTTAACCGGCGTAACGATTTATAGAACTGAAAAGTCGAGCGACACGACGCCCGTTGAGAAAAATGGCTACATGCTTTTTCCTTTTATTGTTGTCGCGTCAAAACCGGTGTAGAAGTCTGCTGCAGCGGTTGCGATACGAAGGTCGCATTTCTCGAACGCATTCATTCATTTTCGTTTTGTCAACCAACGACCGCGTCATCAGACGGAAGCGTCACACATCGAGGGCTTTCATGCCAAAAAAACTACTGTCCTCCTGCAGAGACAGCATAAGATCGAGTTTTTGGTCGTGTACAAGACGCCTCGGCCACTTGGGCGGACGGACGGACGGGCGGGCGGGCGTCTACCGGGGTTCATCGTTCACGCATAATTGTGAACAACGTCCAGTACAGAGGCTAAGTGGATTACGTTCGATGGCAATGTTCGGTTGAGCGCCTGTGACCTACCACGAACGCGGTCGGTCGACGTTGCCAAATGGGCGTTGCACAAAGACAGAGACGCAAACGTCGCCGGGCAGGCGTCACAGTCTTCGTCGACGAACACGCGGTCCCGTTACGTCCGACCTTCTTCGACCCTTCTTCAGACGATGAAACACTTTCATGGCTACCGCACATATTTAGCCTCTCACTTTGCCTTTAGTTCTCGCCTTTGGGCCTAGTTTGAGTAGCTTCCGGCTAACGAAACAAAGGCCTCCTGCACAGAACGTTACAATGACAGGAGCCCTTATGGCAGCGAACCCGAGAAGCTGATGCATCCTGGGTGCAATTGGTTTGCAGGCGAAGGGATCAAGTTTGCACGGAGATGGCCTAGCCAACGAGGAGGCTTCCCGTCCAATAGATCGTCTTGGCGCAGCGACGTTTCGAGGTTAGGGAGGGAACACGCGAGCCAGACAGACCCCGAGGGGATTACTCGCCCAATGTTGCGGATAGACAGACGCCAGCCAACCAACAAATCCACTGGACTATAGCGAGGAAAAGTGCGACTCACTAGAAGTTTAACCATGGCTTTAGGACCGCGAGAAAAAAGCAATCCGGTAACGAACAGGTCTCGTTTCATGTCAGCATGAAGCTATGATGGCGAAAGACGAGGACACAGAGAGAATGCGAGAGAGACACAGACAAAACGAGAGAGAGAGAGAGCGAATACAATTTGCAGGATATTCAAACGTGCATCATCCCAAGCGAACAAGTGCGGACTCGATCCATTACGGTGTGGAGGAGACGGCGAATTTAGCGAAATTCGGTCGTCAGCCTGACAGATACACCCGATTTGCTCACAGCGCACTCAAGCTCACTCGTATTCACATATAATATTCGCCCATACACATGGAAATCATCCACTTGACGGGGGCTAAGCTCATCAATAGGAAAATTCACCATTAGGGGACATTACAAGCTATTACTCAGACGTGACGGATGAGTGGCAGGTTCGGCGGACGCGCGTCGAAAGATTCGCGTCGAGACATTTGTAGCATTGCCGGATAAGTGGCAATACGACCTGAGGCCGGAGGTCTCAGCGACAGCGAATGGGTCATCCAGGACGAAATTTGCAGTGCGAGGGGGGGCCTCCGGCAAGAAACCGTCAATCTAGCGGGACAAATTGACACTAGAAAAATGGAAAAGAGAGTGGCTGAGGTCAGCCATACCGTGGCACGGAAGATCTCCGTGCCACAGGATGACGAATAGCAACGATTGCGATATCGTCGTTATCCCTTAAACCGCGGCAAACTTCAGTTGGAAACGTCACTCGACACGGCACCTACAAACTGGGCTAAATGATGGTCGCGCGAATGAGCGCAAAGTTTATCCAATGGCAAAATAAATACAAAACTGTCTCCGAACGTGCCAGTCTTTATTGAAAGTTGTTTACGTCCGCCGCGAGTGAACACAGCCGCTGATGGATGGACATACATTTGGACTGCTAATTTGGACTTGGCAAAGAAGGAACGAGGCCTAGCCATACTTTTGCCATACTAGCGGTACTTTTGATGATAACGGCTTCGAACAAGGATCGATCCTAAGACACTGGAAAAAGGACAAATGAGCGGGCCTAGCTTTCTTTGGATTTGGACGCGTCCAATCATCTTTCTCTTTTGCTTATTATCTTTTTCTCTCTGTGTCTCTCTGGTTTGTTTCACTGCTACTTTCGACAGTGGGGGTGAGCTTTCGGAAACTGTCGCAGCCACCCCGGAAACAGTTCACGCGCGACGTAACGCGCACAAATTTGAGAATAGGCCTGCTCCATCCGCCCGCCGCGAGTGTAGGGGACAAAGAAATGTCCTATCGCGTGTACGCATTGCGGGAAACGAGCCCTCCTCGATGAGTTGGCTATGCAAACGCCTTTACGCGCACTCTCCTAAATCGCAACGTCGTATCGCCGTTCAAAATCTGGGTACAGAAAACCATCGAGAACCTCGGCTTGCTTTTGACCTCTCGTTCTGTTTCGTGTGCGCGTGCGTCTATGAAGCTGCCACAGCCGAATCGCCATTTGGTTGTGTGCGCACGAAATCGCTACCACCACAACCGATCGCCTCCGGTGCAGCTGAAATGGATATGTGGCGGCACGTATATGCGAAAGAATAGCAGATCGACTCGATGGTAACGGCGGAAAGTGCGACCGTTTTAGGCTCGCATAGCGACACCGGATGGTTGTAGGTTGGATAGGGGAGGATTTTGACGACCGTAGAGAGGAATTAGGCCCACAAGCAGAGCTGGGACAGGCACGAGCGAAGCCGACCCAATCGGCCATGCGTGACGGTACCACAGTAGATCTAACAGTGCATTTAGCAACTGGAGTAAAACGGACCTAGCCAGCGCAACGTAACTGCGGAAATACGTCATACATTGGCTTGACGTATGGAGTGTACGGGATAGTACACTTTTATCTCGAATTTAGAGGTCTGAAATTGTTTCCAAGAATAGTCTAAATCGACTAAGTACGTATAGCTAAAAAATATTAGTGTTTGATGCTTTTATACGTTGGTTTGTTCAGCCTGGACGACCCTCAGTTCACGCAAAGATCAGTTATTGTGGTTGAATAGTAAACCAAGCTATTATTTTAAGCTACCTACGCATATGCCTGAAACTTAGCAACGTTCTCCCTCTGTGAGATAAAATCTACCGTTTTGAAACAAATGGAAGCGTGAGCCTTTGAAGATTACTGCAACATTTACGTAGAATGTGTGCAATTCATAAACAAAAACACGGTTACGTTTCGATGCAGCTGAGAACATTGACGTTTTTGCCGGGTTGCCTTCGTTAGCACTTCACAGTGACGAGTAACACAACAAAGCTACTAAGGATTAGGGAGTACTTAATTTCGTATGCACTAGCGACTCTGTAATGACGTAACGTAAGTGACGTATCCGTCTTATACCAGTTCATTGTGGTGGCGCAGTTTTTATAGCCAAAAATGGCGTGAAACGATACGAACAACATTTTTCTTAAACCAAGCCCATCTCATACTGAGGGAAAACCAAAAGGAAAGCGGCCTTATTCAGCCGGCACAACTTCATCAGTATTATAAACGCCCTACCGCTGCCGTGCAGCTCTTTCGAAAACCTCTTCCATTTGAATTTTTTGTTACACCCCGATTATGAAACTTTCCAACAACAGCCTTAAGGTTGCACTTGAGACGGGGAAAATGCTTTGTTCTTAAACGCACTGTATATTTCATATGATTGGTTGTTATTTTCTTTGAGCCATTTTTTACCATTTTTACCATGACTTCATGAAATAAAATTCAACACGTAACTTTCCTTACACGAGAAGTAGTAACGTTTCGAATCGAGCTTAGTTTTGATACATTGACATGGATAATATCTATTGGATAGCGTGAAATTCGACCGCATTATGAGCTCAAAGAATACATCCGTTGGTATCATTTTAGTATTTACGATGTCAAGAGCCCTCTCCGCAGGGTGACTCTGAACAATCAGAATTCACTTATAAAAGCGTACGACTTAGAGCCACGCATCATGCAAAACGAATCATGGCCAAATGAGCTTAAGAAAATTCATCATAACATCAAAAAACGATATAATCGAGGATGCTTATAGCATCACTGCCAATAGTAGTAATCTAAATTGTAATCTAAAATCCAGGCGTTAGGCTGAGGCACCCGTATAACGCAAGCAGTTTGCCTCCCACAAAAATATGTTCGACCCTAGAAAATATTAATCGGTAATATTAATATATTAGTCGGTATTCCATGTTGTTCCGAGTTCTAGGTCCGCTCAGTTAGAGTCAATCTCAGTGTTTTTTGATAGCTAGAAAACCTGCTTGCCTACCGGCGTCTGCATTGTCAGATCGCTGACCTACAACGATGTTGGACGCTGTCCCGTTCGATTAGCGCAGTTCACATCACGGACAGCCACACGCGACACGGCAGAGTTTAACAAGTAGAACGACACAACATGACCTCTACAATAGAGATGAGAGAGGAAAGAGGTGGGAGCGATATATTTTGCCGATTGTGGCAAGCTGTTCTCCTTATGTCAAGCAGGAGGAACTGATCAATGGAAAGCCGTTGGCAGCTTCCTCTGCTCGAAACGAAACGGTCAAAGGAGCTGGAAGTAGGGCCGACCAAGTAGACACTGAATGGAAGGGTTCTCCTGGGAGGCGACCTCTAAAAAACATTCGTTTGACAAGGCTGACAAAGGACAGGCGATGAACAAACAGTGATACGTAGGTCAGGTACAAATAGCTTAGGAAAAGAGTGGAGAACTCCGTCAACGACCTGACAAACAACCGAGCGTGGCTAAACGAGAGGCCGATTCGAGTCTAACGCTAAACCGCCTACCGTCAGAAGAGAGTGGTTTTGAATTTCGCGGCCGCTTATTGTGTCAATATTCACTCGAACCGATTGCCTGACAAAACAGCCTCGCTTTATGACGACCACTACCAAAAACCTGAATCAAAACAGCTATGTATTCACCTCGCCGGCTGTCTTCTCTACGAATGTAGGAAAAAAAACACGTGTCTTAAAAGTTTGCTCGCAAATATAGGCTGCCATCGAACGTTGTTCGGTAGGCAGAGAGCTCGACTTGCATTCCAATTACGAAAGCCTTTCCGGCACAGAGTTGATGCTTTATCATTGAACTTTATACAAGATCGGCACTTTAATTACCTGATAAAAAAAAAAAAAATGCATTCATCGTATTCGCTCTAACAGAGTATGATGGTATCACGTCGACGTTGCAAAGTAATCGTTTTCGAGTACACCTGCTACCGTTTACATGGTGGCCCATTTTCAGTACACTTTTCAGTATTCCATCATCAGCGACTAAATAATTAAACAGACGGCGAATATCACATGACTCGGGCCTGCGATAATCACTTATAGAGAATATTCTACACTCACATAGTGGTGATGTGAAAATTATCCCGTGATCACGGTTTTACCCCTGCCTGCGCGTCACTCCGGCCAACTTCTCTGCTAACTTCTTCTGGCTGACTCTCTTTTCGCTCTATTCTATAAAATAAGATTAGCGTTTCAACAAAACAGCTATGCTAGTTACTACGCACGGCCCGCCTTAGTGCCGCAAATGGATGTCCTTCCAAGGCCGCCGCCGCCGCCGCCTCCAGAGAGGCGCGGATGGCATGGGCATCCTGCAAGGCCGTTCGGTCCTTCGTCGGTTCTCGTTTTTATGCTGCGGGTGTCGGTGGAACGGCCTATAGAGCCCCTGCATTTTGCCCCGACTTTTTTCCCATACAAGGGGAACAGCCCACAGCGTTCGGAGATGTGGGCATCCGGAATTCGTATGATCGTCAGAGGGGTTCGCCGTCCTCTGTATTTTCTACTGACCGGAGTTGGGGTGCGTTCATTGCCTTGTGTGTGTGTGTGTGTGTGTGTGTTTCGGTGCGCGAGCGGACTAAGCAGATGAGTTTGAGCGTACGCTGCGTAGTAATCTCCAACGGGGTGAGTGTACGGCTGGTGGAGGCCCTGAGATGGGCCGAGTGGCCATAATATTCCTTAAGAGAAGAACGTCAGTGTTTCCTCGGCATGAACCCTGGCCTGACCCAGCCAAGCTGTAGGATCCGAATACAATTTAGCATATTTGTCATCACGTCATCATACTCTTCTTCATCATTCTCTTTATTCTTCCTGTCGTCTTTTAGCGTTCCAGCTCAACACCGCTTTCACCCTCCCAAATGCAACGGTGACAGATAGCTGTTGGGCGTAATGCAGCGTCGTTCCGCCTGGTAAAGGCCGACGCTCCGTCCTACAACAGGCCCATAATGACGGAGGCGTCAGTACATTTCGGATCGGAGTAAATGAAAGCGCAGGATAATATAGCACTGCCGTTGTGTATTCGCACTCTTGCGTCCTTTCTCATTCGAGATTCGTCATTCCTCTACCCATGACCTCGAACGTCGGCTCCTATGTGGTAATACCTAAGCGCGGAGTCTACCGATCTTCAATTTGTGCGGGTATTAGGCTGAAGAAATTCTTTCCAGGGACGCCGTACCAAGGCTACGAGGCTGGTGTCTACCATCCGTGTACTGACTAAAACGGCCATCCAAACGAGGAAACGGGACGGGAATGTGTCTTGCGTCCACCACTGCGCCACCACCGCCGCCGCCGCTAGGGTTGGCCGTTAGGGAAGCACTGAGCCGGCCTCTTGGGTGGCCTGTTGCGTCCGACATTTTTATGCCTGCGTCCTCCCTCGCTCCAGGACTTCCTGTTCACTCTCTTGAATATCTGCTACCCCATCCGCTACGTAGACGTGGGGTCGAATCTTCTCTTGGGATATATTCGGTCGTTTACGGGGCCGTATGTTTCAACCGTTAATAACTGCGGATAACGAGGTCCTAAGAAGCTGGGTGGTGAATTCCCGCATTCTGGATTACGTTCTTTAGAATAATTAGGTTTGTTTTTTTTGCATATAGGACAGCTGAACGCACTAAGCGATTTCTAAGGGTATGGTTATAACGAGGGACTTGATTTTGGAAAATTAATGTATCTATTATCATTATTAGTTAGTCATACTACTCGTAAACATGACGCCATCAAGTTTACTAAATTGTGTGCTTTCCCCTTGATCAGGCCTACACATGATCATGTTTTATTGCTTGCATCGCAATCCACTAGCATTTTTCATACAAACAGTTCATTCCTTGAACACGATACCTTGGGGATAGTCAAACATTAGAAAACGATAGGGATTTGCCTTATATTTTATAATAGCATCGCTAAATATTCCTTTCTCGCTTGATCGCCGTGCGGCCCCTGGCCAAGGCGTGTCATATATTTAGCGCATAATTATCTGTGCTGCTTTTAGGTGTCGCGTATGTTCGTTTATTCATTTAGCTACTCCCTATAAACATGGAAATAGTATGAAGCACATATGTATATGGATTTCATACTCACATTTCTACAACCCTATATATACATATACATATATATATACTCACACTGTCGCAATTCTATATATACAGACAAATATTCAAATCTTTTTGAATCTAGCACACGTGGAATAGTTCGTAGATATGAATAAGATCGAAGAGTATTTTCCTTCTTAGTCGGTTATCGTCCAGAAGGCGTCTATTAACACATTTTAATCGAATGATTCTGTCACATGATCAGTATACGGCGAAATATGAAGTAACGATTTGCTAATTATGACCTAGGTTGGCTGTTAAGTAGGCTCTTAATCTTCGTCTATTGCGTTGGTTGGCACATTCGAAGCTGGACGTTCTTCAGGGGTTCCTGCGACGTCACGGAGAGTAGTAAATTGAGTCAACCTGTGCTTGTCGTCAGCGTCGAGGTTCTCACCGGCGTCGTTCGACATCGGACGAGGTAATTCGTCGCGCGAGTGACTGGGAGAACATCATCGCTCAAAAAAGTCGGGCTGGATTCCTGTCGCCTGTGATAAAAACAAAAAAACCCCGACGAACGCAAACGACCGACCGGAGCACTGGAACTGATTCGCCTGACATAACCTAAAAACTGAGTACAACTTCCGCTCAGCAGCGTTAACTGGTTCACCAGCGATCTGCGGCGGCCATTGCTTGAAGGAAGAGGATGGCTAGATGTTTATTTGCCTGCCGAATCACGCACGTCTGAGTGAATGCGTTAGGTGCGCACGCTGTGTGTATGCTCCTCGGAGCGCCGAACAGAAACGGATCGGTATCCTGATCGGTCTCTATCACCGATTGCACCGATTCTGTTTCGAAATTACGGTTCGGCCAGATGTGGCGTGAAGAAATGCCACCACAATATCGTTATCGAAGGTAGAAGAAAGGGTGACCGAATACTGTGGCAGCTGTTGGCCGGGTTTGTCGCTCACTCGCAACGTTCCGCAATTTAACGCTAACGCCGTCAATTTGTCGAATGCAGACCGTCTAAGAACATGTGTTCAAATCATAACTTCACTCTGGTCCATACGCACAGAGGAGGATAGGGTTGTAATTAACAAAAGTCAATCAAAGCACGCACGCACGCACGCGCTACGAAGTAGACGAGCACCGATTTCAACAGTTTGTGAGCCGGGCTCGCGAGGTGACGATTATTGTCGATTGTTGCTGCTATATAAGTCCAAGACGTAACGGACCTTTCAAATGTTTCGGTGTCTCGTTGAGGTTGATTGGTGTGATGGAGTGAACCGAATTCCCAGCTAAGCTGGTCAGGCGTAGGACATCGTGTGAGAGGCTTACCGCGATATTCCATTGGCCTTGCCCGGCCTCAGCGTGAGCCGCGAAGCCATCTCTTCTAACCAGCGAAAACACCGATCGAATACAAAGAACGAAAATGGCGGTTCTGTCCAAAGACAAACGTGGGATATCGCACAACACGCCGATGTCGGCTGCGGTGACATCGAACGATCGCGCTGCCACGGGGTGCCTTTATGACGACGTTGAGGTTAGTGGGGTTCCCGCTGCGGGACACCTCTAGCGAGCATCTGTGTGAGGTCAACACAAAGGAGTCGCTCGCACAGAACATGAGAAAGAAATACAGCACCGGCTATCGGTAGGTCTTCAGCAGCGCAATCGGCTACGGAGCGAGGTCAGATCCTGTTGAAGCCGAAACCGATAGGGCGGGAGAATTATACATAAAGAGAAACGTTTTCGTCCAGAGCCGATGTACGCGCGGAGCCACGCTTTTTAAGGGGAGATATCTCAAACATGTCGGAGATATATCGGCTACATGGATATGCCCGCAGCCGGACGGTTAAGCAAGCGTTCCGTTCGAATGTCGGCGGAATGTATCATCAATAATCAACTACCTCGTGTGTCTAATCCGAGTCTCGACGAGAAGAACGGATCCGTAACTGTCTTAGTCGAAAGGGCATTTGTGGATAATGGAAAATGTAGATAGCTATCATCAGAAACGCGGGCGGTAGCAACGAGTGGAAGATGGCTCTATCCTGATAATAATGGTTCGGATAATAGTTCACACAGCTTCGTCTCTCCGTAGACTGTTCGCTCCGTTTACAATTGGAGGCTTGCGTTTCTAATCCTATTTTGACCACTGCTCCGAGGACGTTCGTACGCGCATCGGTTTAGCATCCTTTTGTAGAACATAATCACGTTCTGTTATCTGCGCTATCCGAGGGACGTTTGCTATCCTTACATGTGTCATATGTATTTGTTCTCCCATTGGTCCTCGGTCTCCTAATCTCTTAGCGTATTTGGGCCACGAAAACGTTTACGTTGGCGTTTCTTCCTACATGCATCCTTCACAGCATAACCCATCGGGGTGGTATTGAAAAATTGTCATTCAACTGACGATGCCGCAGCATCTGCGCGGCAAGAATTTGAAAATGTTCGACCCAACCTTCATCTCGGCGGAATGCTGCTACGACTCAAACTTTCGTCCCAAATATACGAATGCCAACTCGGCCAATCCGTTCGTCATCTCTTCCTCTCGCTCATCGCCTGTGTGCCAATGCCAGCCCTCCAAAAAGAAATCAATTGCCTCAACTGCCGACAACAAAACAAACCGACCCAGACTTTATTGCAGCTCTTCGCCGCTAGATATAATAATAGCACGAAGTTAGCCTTTAACATTTCGAGTTTTCTTAATCGGGCCCTCGTCGATGACGATTTCAAGCACCGCGACAATAACGATGCCAGCAACGGCCAAAATGAATTTCTGCGTCAAACGGCTGAATTCAATGCTATGAAACGGCACTACGAAAGGTTACAGTTTACAAGTCAGTCTTCGCTTCTTTTCGCTTTCAAACAAAAAAAAAATGCGCACAAAGAGCGTTTGGCGTCGTCACAGCATTATCTTCTTGACCAGAAACAGCAGCCGCCAGCAAGGATCGGCCCTCAGCCGGTGAACAGTGACGGGTGGAGTTGAGTGAAGTGTGTACCTTATAAACATATATCCGAAGAATGGGGCTCCGAACTCCCGGCTCGATCAACGGATGATGATGATGATGTTAATGCTTATGACATTGTCGGCGTCAACGTCAGACTCATCTTCATATTCGCGTTTTGATCTTCTACTTATAGCTATCCAGCGTCGCCATTAGCCGCTGCCAGTCATTGTTGATTCAATAGTCGTTGTTGTTGTTTGTTGTTGTTGTTGTTGTTGCGTGTGCTGCGCCGTCGTTCGGCTCGTTTGGCTTCTAATGTTGTGTTCGTCATTTCTATCACTCTACGCACAACTACTCGATGGCGCACATCTACGAGCGAGAGAAATCCGCCGGTCAGCGATCTCCTTTCAGTGGATTCGAATTGACGGAATGAATGAAAACCATCAACATCAGCAACGCCACTGCCGCCGGTACAGCGACTACCGACAAATGTCCACTGATCGACGCGCAACGACCCAATGGAGCAGGGCGGGTCATGCGATTTTGGGTAGACCCAGCTTCTTGCAGAGGTGGTGGTGGTGGTCCCATACTCCACCTTCAGGTCTTCTACCGAAGTCGGGAACGGAGGGGATCCTTTGGTGGTCTCAGTTATCTAAAAGTTAAAGGAAGCACCACGAATGACAATCACAAAGGGAAATGCGCTATTTGTTGACGGCGGCACACACCCGGTCATTGTCTTGGTCATGTGCGCACTTAGAGGAAAAAACGTCCAAACGTAGTCCTAATCCACAGCAAATAGCATTTCCAAATACTCTTCTGGCGTTGTAACGGCTCAGTCGTGGAGAGGTTCGGGATACCATCAGCTATCGGACCATGGTCTGAGCCCTATTAGATTTATAAATTCACAGGAAAACGAAGGAAAGGAAAGCGGTTTACTTCATGTCCACCAAAAGCTGTTCCTTATATTGGTAGCCTTAAGCACAACAGTTGGTGAGCTCGCTCGCCAATACACATACACAATACACACACAGATACATATACACATATGTACACACATGCATATACACACACGCACATACACACATACACAGACACATGTAAAAACACACATACGCACATACACACCCACACATATACATATACACACACACACACACACATATACATATACACATACACATATACACACAAAAATGAACGCCATTTGACGTTTGGCGGTATGGTCTCATTTCGTTATTTACAGCTAGAAATATTTATATAACGTCCGCACTCTGAAAGATTGACCGACGCTAGACCTATAGTCTTGTCGAGCAGCAGCGTGATATTGCAATCGAACATGAGACATTCTCTGAGCTAGCTGCAATTTTGTGATTTGCACTTATACAATCAATAATTATGCAGCGTACTCTGTGTCGAATGCCATAAAAAAAAGGGCACTTTGCCTCTTACTGGCAAATCCTCTTCCTTTTTATTCCCTCGTATATAAGGAGCCATAGGGATATTCGGCGACGATGGTCACGTTTGAGTTGAAAGAAGGCCAAGCCACTTTTACCAGATCTGCCGTTGTTGTGATTGTATCTCTCGGCCATTTCCTTTATGGCATTTCCACATCGGTTGAAGCCAGTCGAGGAAGCGTTCTTTTTCACTTTCTTGCTGACTTCGTTGCCTCCAATTTCTCACGTATATATATATATATATATATCAGGGTAAAATTCTCACGTTCCAGAGTAGAGAGTATTGCGAGCCGAACATCGAACAGCTGAAATGCGGTGGCAGCATGTGAACGATTTGGAGGATATGATCAGGAGCATCTCTGTATGTTACGGAAAGTTTGAAAAAAATGGGCATAAAGGCGAGGAGAAACACTGCATCTCGCGTAATGGCCGCCATATGGGGTAGGCGCCTGGATGAATGGATTGTAGAACTCAACTAGCATCAAGAAGACCTCAACGTGAGTCAATAAAATTTGTTGAAACACATTTGCGAGTGCTTCAAGTGTGGTTGCGTCTGCAGGTTGTGTAAAATTACACACGTCAAATAAACGAAGGACGTAACAGTAAGCCAAGTGTTCAAGCCTTGCCGAAATAACATCTGAAACGTTCTCGCGACACCTCACAAGAACGCTTCCGCTAATTGTAATAAAACTACTCGGAAAGTTTTGATGCGCGAATTGACGAGGAGAAGCAGTGTTGGATAAGACAGGTGAGGTGACCAGCCATACTTTTACTTCATGAGGAGAACTGGCCGTGTCACAGCGACGAATTCTGCAAAATCGCGTACGATCAAACAAGACGACGGCGATGGCAAACGCAGCTAGCGATAAACTACAACAAAAAAACCGAAAGGCCAGTCACCACTGTACGACTGTAGGAAAAAATTAATACCGATGTTCGTCGCCAATCTACGAAGCTCTCGTCGTCCGGTTTACCAATAGATCTCATCTGGTCATTTATGCTTATTTACAGACGACACGCTTCGTATTATCTAGCCTCGGGAAGCTCGGAGTCGTAAAACCGTCCCGGAGGGGTAGAGGGGTTTCAGAGTCAAAACTCAAGGTACATCAAGACTTCGTATCAGTGCCCTTGACTGCAAAACTTCACATCGTTAACGACCGCTTAACGACGACAACAACCGGCAACGAGCGACGCATGTAAGTACACTCACGCGCACAAACGTTGTTAACACAAAGACCCACTCCGCATGCTGTCTGTCGTAAACCAGATAATTAAATTGTGATGAGCTGTAAGCTAAACCCACTAAAATGTCGCGAAGCCCTGCCGTTCGCTCCCATGTGCCGCAAGCAAATGTATGTTCGGGACCTAACATAAACTCGGAACGGCGCCAGCTGAGCAACATCATCTAATGAAGTTCAACCTGTATGTAACGTCATAGTACACGAAACGATTTTTTGTTTTGGCTCAAGACTAAAATGCACCGTCGTCTTAAAACGATTTGCCACTGGGGGTGTGTAACGTGGCGCGCGCTTGTGTGTGTGTGTGTGTGTGTGTATATGAAGCTACTGAGTTCCCGTAGTCAGTGGAATACGCTCCCGTTTTTTTTGCATTTTCACGCCAGTTAGACAGACAGGCTGTACAGTGACGGCCGATGTTCGGCCTATTGCTGCGGCGGTGGCAGACATTTATGCTTTTTTC
>MNPL01002764.1:0-11546 GCA_002081605.1 Tropilaelaps mercedesae
ATATATATATATATATATATATATATATATAGTCCTGACCATTAGAATAGTTTGCAGGTGGTTCAGATGATTACCAATAAATTTTATCAGAAGATATTTGGAGTCAGTTTACGTGCCGATGCCACCATGATTTGTGTTTCTAGAACTTTATTTTGTTAAATTGGAAGGGCCCACAGGAGCTATTATTCACGGGTATGCGTACATCGGGAGAGCTTCTAGTAGTTCGCATGGTCCGGGCGGAGGAGCGTCAAGCCCAAATTCAAATCGTGGTAAAAGACACAAAGGGCCATGTATTCACTTCACATGAGGGAATGGTTTCTTCAACCGGCAATGGAAACAGCGACACTAGCGCTTGTCATATTTTGCCTCTGGATATCAGTAAGGCAAATAAGTTTCAGGTAGGAAATAACACTATCCAAGAAAACGCCATAGGTGTATTCTTTGGCTTAGAAATATTATCAAAGAACCAAACTTCATATAAAATATCTTCAGTGTATCGATAAGCATATTTAGGTCATTTATTAAAACTGACTATGTTAACAAGACATTAATCACAAAAACTGCCTGCTTTTGTCCTTCCTGCAGTTTATAATATCAATTTCAATCGTTATCTATAATGCAATTTTAAAATATTTTTCTGCCTTTAAATTGACTAAATTTTTATAGGCGGGTGGATTGCGTTTATTGTGCATGGAACCTATGCGCAAATGGAGAATCGCTTTTAACGGCATGATGATGTAAGTACTGATTCCACAATAAAAAATTTCATATTTACAAATACAGCAAAGGTTGGAACAGCTATTCTAACAACCACGTCAATGTACTAGTTTCATACTTGCTAATCAATTGAGTACTACATATTAATATATTTGTAGAAGCACAAATAGAACCATAAACGGAATGCAGTTTACTCCAGTCGTAGCTTAGACGAACTTCTTGCTGGTGTAAGCTTTTGTGCAACTTAATTTGCTTGAAGTGATGCGAGAAACGAATCCGAGCTTGAGATAGGGAATATTCTCCAGAGCTTGTACAAACCTCAGTCGTCAAATCTTTTTGTCCCGCGATTCCGTAACTGGATCCATCCGCCTTGGTTTTCGTCTCTACATAATTAAACACCATAAAACTAAGCACAAACGTGGTCCGTTTATAAGATCGGATCCGGAGTAAGTAGACGTAAGAATGACCTGCTAGCCGTAGCACGCATACTATGAGGTTCGACTCTTGGCTCGGATTTGCGAGCTCATCACAGTGCTTTATAACAAGGGATGACTTTTTTTGGCACACATCGTGATAATTGTTAAAGTGCCATTGTAATGCATGTAGCATCATTTCCAATCCTACGGATTGTATGTCTTTGTAAAGGGGTTCTAAATAGTTCTCTGAGAAGCAATGAAGACAACCTAAACTGCGCTTTAAAGAATAATGGGTGATATTCTGGATGGTACTTTTAGTATAAAGCTCAAATCGTTTCTGAAATGTACCAGTAAAGACCAACTACTCACAACACATCAAATAACACGTAATATTTTGTGTATAGATGGCAAGGAGTTGATGCTTTGTAATTATTTCATCCATTTCTCGTGCTGTGATACGTCTTTTGATATAGCTAACTTTATAAAGGTGTCAATTGTGTGACATAATATCAAGGAAAATATAAGACAATAATATTTGTCATTGGCAGCATTGAAATATACTAAATAATGATTGTACCAGTAGAACCACAAACGGTTGGCGCTGTTTATTAGTTTTATGATATAGCTCTAAATAAGGACATAGTCGTATAAAAATATAGAGGTATTGTACAAAAATATATAAAAAATGATAACGAACACCCTCTCTTTTCGCAGTAATAATGAGACTGCAGAAGTGGTTTACGTCAGTTTCGCCTTTCTGTAAGTACTTTGTTTGACAATTAACCTGGTTCGAACAAGAACTTTTAATAGATAAAACCTACCAAACCGAACCTACCAAATAGTAACCTAATAAAAAAGCAATTGTGTCTAGGAGCTTCTACAGTGTAAAAGGGGTTTTTAGCTTAGGGTTTTTGGTTATTTTACGGGACTGGTAGAATCTGTCAGTTAAACGGACGTTGTGGGTTTGTCTGGATGAGTTACCTCGTGCCTAAGATCCATGATTGAGCAGTTATTCTAACCAGCTGCTTTCCTATGCATGTCTTATCAACAAGTTATACTTAAACGGAGTGATTTAGTTACACCTTAACGAAATTAAACTCAACGAAAGAATTTTTAAGTTTTTCTGTTATTGTGCATTTTTTTAGTTGGTTTGCTTCAACGCATGTGATGGACTGGACCAACATGGTGCCCGCCAAACGCCTAATGAACTTCTGTCTCGATAAAAGAAGTACAAATGAGCAAATGTCGGATACTATCGCCTCTATCGAAGCGTACGAAGTATTATAAACACACATTGCAATTTTTGTATTTGATTTTCACTATTAGCCTATATATGCATGGTACCTTAAACCAAAGAGAAAATATACATACGCCAATGGACTAAACCCCACAATGAAGATCATCCTTTTGTGCCCAACTGTGCATTTTCATAAACCATATCTCTAGTTAACACTAGACTTGTCCAACATTAAAACCACTTTATCAATGCAACAAAAGTATGATAATCCTGATTGTTATCGCATCTTTGTTTTTAAAATTAAAACTGTTGAAGGCGTCTCCTAAACGTACGGAACACTTTGTGAGTTCTTGTGAGTTCTCGTCAATAACACAACTCTTTAATAATCGAAATTTCTGATCTAAGTGGCAGCTAGGACATCCTTATTGTATGAATGAGTACTGAAAGTATCCATACATATGAAAGTATCCATAAGTGGTCGTCTTGACCCAAATCTCAATTAGTGCTTTTTCATTATTTTTATTGACAGGTGTCGAGAATACCTCAATGGTTATGAACAGAGCGGCAGCTACGTGGGGACACTTAAGATAAACGGATGTGGCAATAAATCTAGTGGACCTGTTGATTCAAAAGTTCTACAAGAAACAGTATTCATCGGCCTCGCTAATGAGGAACAAGAACTTATTCTGCGAGGGAATTTTATTCGGATCCGTCATCCCCAACGGCTAGGAATGAGCCCTTCAGCTCTCAGTGGATTTTCACACAATGTAATTTTTAGCACCAAAGGCCAGACTGCTCAAGTAAGCACAATAAAGTTCCTAAAAAGCGGCCGTGGTCTAGTTTTCGGAAGTTTCGTGGGAACTTCGGGATTTAAGGACCCACTCGAGCATGTTTTAAACGATCAGGGACTCGAAGCTGATGTGCAGGACGTTTTGTCATCACCAGTTCTCAAATTTCGGACCTGTGAGCATGTAAAATGGCATGATTTCTTCGAATCGATACAGAATAATTGGTATTTGTAATATTTGTATGTTTTTATACAGTAATGTCATACTTGACACTGTTACGATTGCCGCACTACGAACCTTAACGCTAGTCTGTTTTCTATAAGTCATGTTCTTC
The DNA here is from genome assembly GCA_002081605.1 of Tropilaelaps mercedesae. NCBI lineage: Eukaryota > Metazoa > Arthropoda > Arachnida > Mesostigmata > Laelapidae > Tropilaelaps > Tropilaelaps mercedesae. Next base: position 3,493 of record MNPL01002764.1, read on the forward strand.
TGATATTTATGTTTAAATGACTCTGTTTTTTGATTTGATAGTGTCTATTACTGTAACTACTCGGAACGTACAAATGCGAAGGTTAAATATTATTAGTGCTTTAGCATACATTCAGAATGTTGTTTTCAGTATTGCATCGTAGTTACAATGTTTTCACTTTACTGAAATAGAAACTTTTGTACTTGCAGTTGAACTAGCACATGATCTTCTGCGTTCGGAAGATACACGACTGCAGTCTTTCAGGTCCGTCTTGGGATGGAATAACGAACTGCAAATATCGTCGTTTGATGCCATGATAGACGGCATTAAAGCTATCGGCATTAGCATACAGGGTGTTATGTAAGTACTTGAGTTAGTTTCGATTGAAGTGCAGAGTTTGTGGTTTAATCGGTAACGCTTATTCGAATTCAAGTGCGTACGAGCACTATTGACGCGTAATTTTAATATATACAATCAGTTTGTAAGCTGTTTAAAAAAGTTAAAGGGGTCGAAGCCATATGCTTCACGTTTAATATGACCTGAAACATCTCTTGAGTAACAATTTTTCTATTACTTTTCATGCACTGTAGATTCAACTTTAAATCTTCGTAAGCATGTTGACTACGTTTTTTGTACGGTTGATTGGAAAGCCAAGAGTCACTTGAAACCATATCCTTACAGAACCGGACTCAACAACGATGACAACATAAAGCCGCCGCTTAACATTCTCGATTTTGGTAAGTGACAACTGTTCGGCAAAAAATATTTCTGTAATTCAATTAAAGTTAGGTACACACATCGCTCTGGCCGAATTAATAGATAACCACCGTTCGCAAGATATGATACATCAAATGAGCTACGCATGTATCTAGCAAGACTTCAAGGAGAAAAACTACAATTGCCTAACGTCTATTGTTGGAATAGATCTCGCCTTTCACCTACCAACATAAAGAGCAGAACATCGACAACTGGGTCTAGGTCACTGGTTTTTTTTATTTGGGATCAGTGTCGAGGTATTAAGGTTATATCTCACAGCTATAATTAGCTTATAGCTGGCGCTTAGCCACGGCACTAGTTATACGGTATATTATAATACATATATTATAATCAAAGAAATGCTTGAATTATCGCTTGAATCGCTGCTCTGCCTCCGTAACTATATCAGCGAAGTCACAATATTTACTTGTGTCACTAAAAGCCGATTTATAATTAAAGCATTGTCGTTCATGACAGAACAATACGAGAAAACAGAAAAGATAAGGATATGCAAAAGAAAATATCTCTTATATTCTTGTAAGAGATAATAATATGAGAGAATGTCTAAGCAAATCAGTTTAATTATAACTAAGGCGAATAAATTTTTTAATGTATAAAGGTATCGAGTTCGCTTATATTTTCCTTTATTCCCTTCATAGAAACTCCTTCGGTTCCTGCCGTGTACGTGGTGCCGCTGTCGGTCTCTCAATGTAAAAGCTGCGACTTTGCAGGTAGTAAAGGCTCTTCTCTCGCGGTTCTGACGGAGCTTTCAAATGTGGCTAGAGCTCGAGTAAAATTTGTTGTGCCCGGTGGGATAGTCGTAACCACTGAAGCCTTTCGCAGGTTTTTGCAATCGCCTAAGATGTCGGTGATTGAAAACGAGATCCATAAGGTAATTGATGAAAGTTACATTGACAACTCGGAAGTGTTTGCTATACTCATCTGCCACTAAATACGTATTATTATTATATTATATGGTCTCTTTTAACTACCAGTCTTACAGAGGAGGAGTGAAACAAGATTTGGCCACATAATTTTGGACCCCAGAAAGTTCGTGCCATAAAATACGGAAAAGGAAATTTCCTAACATACAGCCAATATGAGCTTGGGAATGAAGTTGAGTGCATGAGAAAATTGTAATAGGGCAGATCAAAAACCCACAGGTTCTCTCAACCTCAAATGCGAAGGAGCTGCAAGAAATTACCGAGAATTGCAGACAGCGCATACAAGATGAGCCCATGCCCTCTTGCATATCGAAACAAATCATTGACCTGCTGTACGAGATTTTTCCTGACTTTTCTTCAAAAAGTTTTGCTGTACGAAGTTCATGTGTTGGCGAAGATTTAGAAAACAAGTGTCCAGCAGAACAAATGGACACTTTTCTTGGGGTCAAAGGTGAAAAGAAGGTAGGCTTTAAGGTTATTGTAACGTTCGATGACATTTATTATATAAATAATATCTGCATGAATAAATTAATTAAAATGAAATACAAAAAAGAAAAAATGAAAAAATAATATAAAGAATAAAAATGTATATAATAATAATAAAAAAAGAGCGTTTTTAAAAGAGTAATGTAACATAAAAAGAATATTGCATTTTTAAGCTTACTAAAAATTCTCTCTATTTATTCACATAGATCATCACTGCTGTACTGAAGTGCTGGGCATCACAGTTTACCCATTACGCCGTAGAATTCAAGCGTAGCTTGGGACAGAAACTCGTGAGTGAAATGGCGGTAGTGATTATGGAGATGGTACGCGTCGAAAGTGCTGGAGTGATGTTAACTTGCGATCCTCTGACAGGAAATCCGTCTACAATCTACATAGCCTCGCACTTTGGACTCGAAGGTGTAAGGCCTTCATAGTCTAAATAATACTATTCTGCTACGATTAAGCAGATCATATTTCACTACACAAGCATAAGCCTCAACTATGTAGACATCTCCTGAAAACAAAGTTAACCCGATTCAAGCTTCCTCTTTTGTTACTTCCAGAGTATTGTATCTGCGCTTGCCAACCCAAACACAATGCGAGTATCGCGCGATATCAATGGAAAATTTACAGTGGATCAAGTACACCTTGACAGGAGGGCTAACAACAACGTTATGAAAATAGGTAAACAATAAACACTAAGTCTAGACAACCCATCACTAGGCTTCGAGCTCTAGTCACCGATAGCAACTAAAATAGTCGCACATTTAGTTGTTCCCAGATTTAAAGCTCTTCTCCTCTGAATTTGATTTGAGTAGAAAAAACAATTTGATCTTTGTTCATGTAATGAACTCTTGAAAACTCTATAGATTTATTTATTTTAGGACCTTCCAACATCTTATTCCCTACTTTTTTATACCAGCTCGGTACTATTTTTGGAGTAAAGTGGATAGCGCGTTCCTATCCAATCAAAAAAAGTCGGCCCGTATACTCAACGGGGCGACCACCATGACTATTGATTGACATACGATTTTTATTCTTCATTTGTGTACCATCGATAATAAGTGCATTATAGTATTCTGATACATTTATTGTAATTGTTCTTCACATTGCTAAGTGCTCACATCAACTAGACCCAAAGCTTACTTGCAAGCCTATAACGTAAGGCCTATATATGTAAGGTATCGAAGTTTAAGTTAATTACACATTTCCTGCTAGTAACTGTAACCGCTGCGTAAAGATCAGTCGCTAATGGAATTTCATTTTATTCTAGAAATGCCATTTTTTATGTGTACAGTAAAACGAAGCCCACATGCAAATGCACGCACCTTCTAAAATTACATTCGGAACTCAATAGTATGTAGTCTAAAAAATCTTTATCTGTACGGAGAGTGGGTGTTTCAGAATTTTTTCTATTTTGATCTAAGAATGTCTGTGAGCTAAAATGCTCGGAGTACTAAAGAAATGCGTGTTAGATCGAAATTGTACTAAAAATTCTCAAAATATTTACATTTTAGAATGACCTTAATAAGCTCTGTGTCAGTTATCAATACTACGAATGATATTCAAACATAAGAAAAATTCTTAAAAGTTTAGATAGCAATTTAAAATTTTAAATGTGAGAGGTCCAAGTTTAATGCTCTATGACGTTCGCTTAAAAACGACCATCAACCATTAATAAAAAATGTCACTTATCACTGATGCAAATTAAAATACAAATATCTGCTTATTAGAGTTCCCGCTTTCTAATCACTTGTTCCGCCTCAACACAATGGACTTGATTGTGCAGTGACTCTGTACCTGGTCTTACCCTCTTTCCTCTTTAACCATAACCGAAAAAAATTTCTAAAAAAGATCGAACATCCAGATTTCTTAGAAACGTGTTAGAGTTTTACCTTTGACTTAGTCTTATCTATATTTTATAGGAAACTAACTACAGTATTATCTGAGGCATTACACATTGTATATTGCAAATCCTGCGAAGATAGAATTGCAATTTTCCCTCTATTCAAACAAACTATAAACTAAATCTTTCCTGTATTATATTGAAATAATTTCTGGTTAACAATCCCGTTAACACATTGTCAGCTAGGGAATATTTTCGTAAAAAGCAACACGGTTTTCTAAAAGGGAAGTCTATTTTCATGCAGTTTAATGATATTGTTTAAGACTTTATTGTTGGCACAAACCACAAGTCCTATTTGACTGCAAATACTTTGATTTTTAAAAGGCTTAATAGTGTTAACTAATAACGATTTTTCTTAAAACTCACGAGCCTAAGCGTCAATTTCAAGTTAATTCTGTGGGCCTTCGGCTAAGTTTGTTATCGGTATTTCTATATTCGTGTCAACGGAAACCTTTTTAGTTATAGGCACTATCTCTCAGGTGTACTTCAAAGCAGTTCCCTGCGTCCAGTTATAATCCGTATTTACATTATTGATATTATATATATGATTCTAAAATCGGTTACGTATAATCCATTTACGGATGAGCTAAAACTGTGCTTACCAGCGAGCAACTCTGAAGGGCAAAGTCAATTCCAATACACTATCGAATAAGTCTCAGGATGATTCTGAGATGATGATATGGTAATATTTTATTCCAATTTTTCACGCATATAGCCTTAATAATCATCTAATTCTCATTGTAAGACTTGGAAACCTTGAGGTTGCTGTTTCACAAGTTAGATTCTAGCTAGCGTAGCATTCAAGCAATTCAGTCGACAAGTTTAGTATGTAATAGGATATCTCGCTGTTTTATTGTATATGAGCCTGGATTTTATTTGAAACTGTACAAAAACTTAGTTTTGTTTAAATTTACATAGCGTCCGAAGTCCACACGTCAAAAAACAGACTGGGCCGCTCAGCCTATACAAAAAAATTTGGAAACATGGTGCGGTTAGATCCCATATCCTATGCTACTTTCGTAGTTTGGATGCTATGAACATTTCATAGGATGTTGTGAATATTCGGACGTATGACAAGCAATGTTACGAAATCTTTTAATGTTAACACAAATAATCTTCACATCGAGTGGATAATATTAGCTGTCCAGATTGTTAAAGCTGCTTTTCCGTATTGAAAAGCTATGATTTTGCTGTATTTAGTATTTGTATAAATAGGCATAACATTAACGAACTACACTGTGTATTTGTATTTTATACACAGGCTAATAGATTACGTTTACGGTGCACTTTACGTTTCACATTTAACATTAAAGAAAAAATGACTAGTCAATAGCAGTCGCCACATTATGCCTGAACCCCAGGTAAATGACTAATAATAGAGACATATTGACAGTAGCGCTAATTTAGTTTTTTTTCATTAAAAAGTGCCTAGATTAGCCTAAAACCATGTTAAACTCGACGTGAATACTAATCCAAGTTCATCGGTGATTACGACTAAAATAGGCCTTGTGTGAAATAGGCCTATGTGAGGAGTTGCAAATCTATGCTTTAATCCGTTTTCGATACAAAGGTGCAACTAGTCACGTACATGATATTACCGTTGGTCTGGTTGGTTTTTTTAATACCGAATAGTAATAAAAATGACAACTGTTGAAACCAGAAGATTTTGGAGAAGATTGAGGGTACGCCCATGACATATAATCTCAGCGTACAATAAAACCCGAACTCTTGAAGTGACAGTAGGGCAAAAATTTGCATCAGTTCGACATTTAAGCTTCATTTTTCTCTGCTAACCTCTGATTCGCAGAGACCGGCGCAATTCACAAAGAAAAAGAAGCTATTTCAGGTGAAACGCATTCCGCGTTTATTAGTACCCTGCAGGCCATACAACTTGCTCAAATCGGTGCCGAGGTAGGACTTTTTATGTGAACCTATTATTTGTTCAATTTTGTAGCATCAAAAAAACCAGACTTAGCCTTGCCTTTTACAGAAAGCATAATAACTTTTCAATAGTGCAGAATTATTACCGCAAGAGTTACCACTCGAAAAACTGTTGGTCGTCAAAATTTATCTGTTTTGCTTCGGTCATACTGAAAATAAATTTAGGTGGAGCGGTGTTATGGTGATTGGTGCAACATCAAGTGGGCGTTCCAGGGAGATACATTCTTCTTGCTCCAGGCACGCCCGATAACATTCATGGACAAACCATCCGATCTGGAAATTTCGTTGGACATGGAACAGTTACCCAATGATGAAAATGCCTGTATTTCAAAAGCCAATATCGGGTAACTCTACTAATTGGTTGCCATATAACTTAAATAGCGTGAATCGGAAGTTTTATCTTTCAAGAGTTTTGAGATTTGCCATTGAGTATAGTTGCCTTGAAATACGCTTACGCGACAACGGTTCGGTTTCAGTAAGAGCACCTTGAAGCGTGATCGCTCATACAAAAACATTGTACTCGACAGAAAAGCTTTTTGTGGACCTGAAAAACAAAACACGTGCATGTCTCAAAGATTTTTCGAGTACTAAAAGGCAACCTTTTTGATCTAAATAGATAAATCCCGCTTATCAAATAATTTATCAAATATACCTAAGCGAATGTTCCCTAATATTTGCAGGGAAATACTGAACAGCGCCATTACCCCATTGGGCATCGACATCATATCTAAAGAACTCGGTGTCTGTATGAGGGTACGTACTTGATTGATACGATCGTTGACAGCAGTGCAATACATTCGTGTCTTACAAACAACATAATTTTATCGAAACTTATTGCGTTTTTGTTACTGTCTGTGCAGCAGCACGAGTAACACCGAGAAGATGCAGTCAACAACCATATCTGTTTAGTAATACTAACAAAACAATGTGTTGCATTTAATTCTAGAAATACAAGGGCCGGTCAAGTCGGGAAAGGCGTGTTGCAGTGAGTCCCTACTTCGAATCCATGATGAGAGTTTCACATTTTCATTACTTTTGTGATTTATCACAGGTAAATTTTTCCGCATATAAATCGTTATAAGATAATAAAATCCCTATACAACAGCATGAGTGAACGTTATCCTACGTTATCCTAAAAAAATTTAATATGCAATATAATAGCGAAATTGCTTTAAATATGTCAGACCGACAGAATCGTACCCAGAGAATCAACACTATCGCTTAGCGGTACTTCTAGATAACAAAAAGAGGTAATTATTCAAGTTACGAGGAGTTCTTATAACCCAATGATCGATTTGTGAGGTTTTGTGAGAATCTTCGAGATCACAGTACATGAAAAACCAAAAAAAGTGATGTAAATGCAGCTAATTCCTATTAGGCTAAGTCTCACAACGGAACAGCGTATTATTGTCGCGTAATTGCTATATAGAAGTGATACAAAATTATGTTAGTGCAACATCCATTATAAAATGTCTTACAATAAGTTATCAACTGTTGAATTCGTTCGGCAATCGGATTGAGTTTGAAAAATGTGTCAATTACCTTTCAGTCATTGCGATTGTTTGTTCCGGATATTTCGAATCGCTGCGTTATCGAGTCCATGATGTTTAATCTTCGTGGCAGGGTGATTGATGACCCCGATTTTTATCAGGACCTTGCGGATACAAGTGACCTCAAGTCTCGCGTGCCCTTTTTCGAGCACAAGGTGGAGATAATTAGAGTATGTTGAACTCCGTTGATATGACCGTTTTTCCAGGACACAATAGAGGAATTATTTTAGCTGAAGACTTAATGTATCTTCATAAATTTAGCCGTGCTAAAACAAGTTTTAATATAATATACAATAGAGGTGATCTACTCTTCGAGGGCTTATAAAATTGCTTATGAAAAAATTTTTCCAATATTTTCTATGGTGGAAAACTAATGTAGGTGAGTTTTTTGGAACAAAATAAATGCCTATTACAAATATTTATAATATTCATATTTATAAATTGGTAAAATAATATAAAAATACATATATATATATATATATATATATATAT